>CAUYPK010117847.1:0-18794 GCA_963574355.1 Loris lydekkerianus
CAACTATACTACAAGACTATGAGGAAAGGACCAAGGAAGGGGAAGGGAGGGGGGAGGTTTGGGTGGAGGGAGGGTGAGGGGTTGGGCCACATCTATGATGCATATTTTTATCTATAATAAAAAAAATAAAAAATAAAAAAAAATAAAAAAATAAAAAATAAAAAAAAAAACAAAGATGGGTTTATATCAGGGCCAGGCAGATAACATTGCAAGGAAGGGTAGTTAAGGTGATATAACAGTGTATCTTTCCAACTTAGTCTGGACGACATGTGCACTGCAGACAAGCACTAAGTGCTAAAGAAATCCAGCAAGACATCATCAGGGCTTGTCAACTCTTGAATCTAAGTCAAGAGCAGGTGTAACTTAGAGATCAAAGAATACAAGCAGTTGACATCAAAGAGATCTGGAAGTAACCCAGTCATGGAATTGAGGTTCAGAGCAGGTTTCCAACATAGCACACGTGGGGAAGTCCTAAGATCAAGCATGGAGGGAAAATAAATATCTCAGAAGCTGCCATTTGACTCTTCCCCAGGTCCCTCAATATTTTGGGTTTTCGCTATTTCCTCAATATATTTTCTTCACAGTTATAATCATCTTTTTTAAAGTGTTGATAATTGATAACTTTTTGAGAATATACTTCTGGGGAGAAAGCTTCCATTGCTGCAGATCCAATTTTAAGAGACTAGAACTTGGGCATAGCCTGGCAGATTGGTCTTAAATAGGCAGAGCTTAGTTGTTGAAGCTTAGGCACAAATGTAAACAGAAAGACGGAATAAATCCATGATCGTGTTCTTTTGTCTAAGAACATGATTGCCTGATTTCAGAACTGGGAGTAAGGTTGAACCTAGAGGTAGGGATCAGGAATTCCCAGCTATGGGGAAAGGAAGCCCATGAGGGAAGGGAGTCAGAAGAAAGCACTGCTATGGGACAGGAGCGAGACCTGGGGTAACAAGCGATCACCAAGTACCATGGGGTGCTGTGTCAGAATGTTTTTGTCCCCACCAAAATTCGTATGCTGGAACCTAAGCACCAATGTGATATTATTAGGAGACAGAGTCTTTGGAAGTGATTAAGAAAGGGATTAGTATACCTGTAAAAGAGACCCAGAGAGCTGCCTTCCCCACTTCTCCTCTAGTAGAACACAATGGAAACACACTGTCCATGAGTCAGACAGCAGCCTCCACCATGCGCCCATATGCTGGCACCTTGATCTTGGATCTCTCAGTCTCCAGAACTGTGAGACATAAATTTCTTTGTTTCTAAACTACCCCATCTATGGTATTTTGTTGCAGCAGCCCAAATAGAATGTCTAAAACAAGGGAAGAATGGTTATTTCAGATGAGGGAGAAAACTATTATTGCAAAAGAGCTTTGAAAAACTTTCTAAGAAGAAAGAAACCGTAGGTACAGAAGGAAATAAGAATGTATACATTTCACTTATTGCTCGTGAAAAATAACTTTCCCCACAAACGTACAGGGCAGGCATATTCCCTCCCATGTAAACCCTTGAAGGTTTCACTAAAGATTCAGAGCATGTTCTCTACACTTACTTGCCAGTCAAGAGAGATTTAAGTTCCCTAGATTTTTCCCTTGTAGTTCTGATAAAACCAAAAGTTCTATCAAACCTAAGTAAGCTACATTGGTCTAAATATACCTAAAGACATTAACTCAGAAGATAATGATGATACTATCTTATATGTGTTCTATACTTGATAAAACTTGTTCAGACATTACCTCACTTGAAGAATGGCATGTACTATTATCATTATTTTATAGATGTAAAAATTGAAGCTATAAGTGATGTTATAAAAGACAGCTTGCCAGGAGAGAAACAGAGGTCTCCGGACTCCAACATTAATTTTCATACTTTTCCATAGAATCCTTCTAAATCCATAACACCAAGACAGAGTCAGATAGCCTGCCAGTACTTAGTGAATGTTAATTAAAGGAACGGTTAGTGATTAGCATTGTTTACCTGTGATGTGACATTTCCTGCCACCTAGTGGTTTGCTAGACCTAAGCATGTGAGGTCGCCTTTTGGAGCTCAGGTTCCAACTTGTAAGAGTTTGGAACAGACATTTTCTAAGATTTTTTTTAAGGGACAAAATTTAATACTTTCTTCTTCAGTCAATTTCACCATTTGGTAGCCTGTAGAGATGTAGAAGGGTGCGTGTGTGTGTGTGTATGTGTGTGGACACGCACACCCATGCACACACACACACATGTGCTGGCACAGAAGATTTTTCCATATTAATTACATCTATAAGCTCGAAAGATTTCTCTTCAGATAAAGGTTTTGTATTTTGAGGGATGTGTGAGCTCTGAGAGGTTAAGCTATGCTTATATTGAGTTAATTCAACAGGAATTCTCTACTGTCCATTAAGGGATGTTTGATGGTTTAAAACTTGCCCTACATTTCTTATATCCATAGGTATTCTTCTTTCCTATGAATTTTCTCATGTATATTTAGGGGCATACTTAGTTAATTGAAGATTTCTAATCCTAGTTAATTAAGGCTTAATTTATCTGACTGTTAGTAATCAATTAACCACTGATAGTGATGCAAACTCTGAGATAGGATTAAGGAAACTAAGGTATCTCTAGATTTGCATTTACAAGTCCAATTGTGTCATAAATGTAATTATTCTTAATTATAATTATATATGTACAGTATATATACATAAATACATGAAATGGTAAAATACTTGGTTCAGATGGCTTTACAGTTTATAGCTTTCTTTCACATGCATCCATAAAACATTTTGTGCAATATTTATGTGACCTTTGAGTCATCCCCACTTATTTCTTTGCCTAGCCTGGTGAGTGGTTCTGACAGTCATAAAATCTTTCCTCTGGTATGTTACAGTCACAGTCCACAAACTTTAGAAATATGCCTGCCGCCCAAAAGATCAAGCTTGATGTTTTACAAAATCTAAAAATGGAGATTAATAAACGACTTCAACTATGTGAAGTATTTAATTCAATTCTATATGCAGACTAGACCATTTGTCTTCATTAAAAAGCAGATATATGTGTACAACTGGAATAATTTGATTGAATTTCCTTACCTATGGTGTACCCTGTTGGGCAATCATGAAATCTTAGCTTTGAAAGACATTTCAAAAAAAACTGCTACAAATATGTATTAGGACAAACTAGGTTGTTTCTGTTTCATTGTTAGTGTTTGTCCTTTTTACACTTTTTGAAAGTGTGTTTATCCTAATAAATCACTTAATACTGCAAATAATGAAAATGCTTAACTTAAGGGGATGGTCCTAACTGTATATGAGGCTGAGTTCCTGCTTACCTATTGATTTTCTATTAATTACTGAGTAAGACTGCATTATTCAAACTGACTTTTCAATATAATTTTATTTTCATACGTTTTATTATTCTCGATATACTTACATTTGGTTTTAATCAATTTTTTTCTTCTTTTGCCCTGTTCATTTTCAGTCATCACGTACTACTATTTCATATTATTATTTTTTTGACTTCTTTGATCTAATTTTTTTTTTTTTTTTTGGTATTGAGATGTTCTTTTTGATCTAATATTTTTATTTCTGAAGTCTTAAATATTTATAAAAAGATTTTACTAAGAATAATAAATTAATCCATGTTTGAACTTTTTCTTTTATAACTTGTATTTCTTTAATTCTTTAGTTTGAGAACTTATTCATAAATTGCTAGCATTTTACTACAATTTATGCTAAGTGTTTTTTCATAATCTGATTTTTAGTTTCTACTTCACTTTGTTTCTTCTATTAACTTTTCCCTATAGTTTATCTAATTAATATATGATACCTTGAATTTAAAACAGAATAAATTGAGTGAAAGCAAGGTCAGGACTATATATAATCTACTATGAAAAGTCAAATAACCACATAACTTTCTTTAGTAGAATAATTATAATATAAAGTAGCATTCTGCCACACAACTGATAAAAATAATTGAATTGTACATCCAAATGATAATTTTCCTAAGGCCTATTTTACAAGGTCTTAAAATATAAAAACAAATCTTTTAATATCTTTCTGAACACCAGATAATTTAATCATTCATTTATATAGGCATTTGAACAAATCTAAAAGCTCAGGAACTAATGAGATAGAAATAGGTGTTTTTTATAGTGTCACAAAGATAGAATTATTTATTGTTTTACTTAGTCACTACTGAAATGAACTTCTCTATTACATCATAAACTGGGCCAAGACATCATTATGGTATGTGTATGAATGAGTGGCCATCTTAAATTAGTTCTCCCACAAAGAAAGCCTCAGCAATCTGAGGAAATCCTTAAAGAAACAAACCATTTTTTTAAAAAATGAGTAGATATGTAATTCTTTAAACAATATAGAAGTTACAGGAACTGATTATAGGCGGGTTTATTTCTGACTAAAATGTTTCAAAAAACTTTTTGATGTGGAAAATAATGATATTAGATGTTGCATTTATCTTAAAATAGATGGTAGATATTTAGAAGAAAAATTCTTTCTGTATATTTCTGGGAAATGAACTGACAGATGCTTCTGGGCAAATGATCTCTAGGTTTACATGAATCTAAAAAGGAAAATATTCCCAACTGTTCTAGAAATACAGTTCTGAAAGCATTTCACCATAAATTCCATTTGTCCCTATCAAAGTCCATCAAACAGAACAAGACGTGATTTAAGCCAAATTAAGCCTTTGAATGAGAGTTCATGGACATCTGAACACAGGATGCTGTTGAGGGAAAGGATTCAGTGTAGCATTCACTCTGCTCAATTGCTCAGACTCCCAACTCCAAGATCTGATTTGAGATCAAGGTCTAATCCCTGGTAATCAAAGTAGATAGACCTAAATTTTACTTCCTAGAATGACTCTTGACAGAACTCCTGCAGCCTATGCATAGAATAAAGATGTAACTTATCACTAAATCAGGCTATATTTTGAGGGCCCAGTATAGTTACTGTATTAGTTACCAATTACTGCTATAACAAATGAGCAAAGCAACTTAGCAACTTAAAACAACACAAATTATTATACTATGGTTCTAGAGGACTGGAGTTCAGAATAGTTCTCACTGGGCTAAAGTCAAGATATCTGGAGGACTGGCTCCCTTTAAAGGCACTGAATGGAGACTGTTCTCTTTCCTTTTTCAGCTTCTAGAGGCAATTTGCATAGGCTGGCTGAGGGTTTCTTCTCTTATCACTCCAACTTCATGCTTCCATTATCACATCTCCTGCTACTAACTCTGATCCTCCTGGCTGTTTTCATAAGTACACTTATGATTCCATTGGACCTACCCACTGAATCCCAGATAATCTCCCCACCTCTAGATCCTTCATCACATCTGTAAGGTTGCTTTTATTAGGTAAAGTAACAAATTCACAGGTTCTAGGAATTAAAATATAGACATCTTTGAAGGACATTATTCACCTATCATAGTTACCACAGGTCAGAAGGTATAAACTGGGAGTCTGCCAATAAGACTGGTACATTAGTCACCTGTTCTAAGGAAAGATCAGAGGAGATGTCAGTAAGATAGTGAAGAAGGAGACCTCAGCCTTCTTATACTTACAAAGGAAACCCCAACAATTAGCCATCCATGAAGGAAAATAGCTCTTGCAGTGCTCAGGAGATTATCTGGGGTTAAGTTAAGAAGCTACAGCTGCACAATGGAGCAAAAGAAAAAAGAAGAAAAAATCTTTTAAAAAGATACAGAATAGATAAGAAGAACAGTTCCATTATCCTTTGTCATCCCATCCCTACAGCCAACACTACTCAGCACTGAAAAGGAACTCCCCAGCCACGGTCCTCTCACAGGGAAAAGAAGAACAGTGTGAAACCAGCGTCCCTAGCTTTTTGGGGTACTGTCTGAAGGACCCATTTCAATTTCACCCCTCCCAGCCTTCGCTGCTGAGGACCTCAGCAGTCCCAACAACTACTGAAAGAATCCATTCACCTTTCACCACTGAAGAGCCAAATCCATCACTAAATAGCTGTCATGGACTTAGTAACCTGCTCCAGAGAAGGTTGGATTTTGTCACTGGATCATCAGTTATTCACCTTCTCAGACTCTACCTGCCTGAGAAGCCACCCTGATTACTCTGCCAGAGCTACACCCACCTCTGCATGTGTACCCACAGCTGGGCCCCACAGTTGCATGTGTACCTGAGGTCGTCAGCCCCAGCCCCAATAGTTTTGCATGTGCATGCAGCTGCCTTTCAATGCTATTTGTGTACTTTCCGTAGGCCCAACCCTGCCACTAGTCTCAGCCCTTGCCATCATGCATTTGCCTGAAGCCAGCCCCTGTCACCATGCATGTACCTCCAGGTGACTTCTGCAGCTGACCTCTACAGCCAAACACACGCACATTTCTGTCCCCAGTCCCTACCACTACTTTCTCTGGTCCCTTGCTGCTGTAACCATGAGCTGCCACTGAAAGCCCAAATAGCTCTTGCAGCCACTGTAAACTCCACACATCTATCACCACCTAGAACCATGCATTTGACAATGTCCTGGATCCCAGCTATCTGAGCTGACAAGACATGGTATCCCCTATGTCCTCCTTACTTGGTGCTCTGTTCCACTAGATCCAGTGTCAAAGCATGCTTCTGTGTGCTACTCCCCCATAGGTGAAAGTCTTTTCTTAGCAAAGCCAGTTCATAAAGTCTGGAAGAGGTGACTGTTTCCTCAAATATGCAGACACCTTAAAAGGCTACAAGGATCGTGAAGATCAGAGAAACGTGACACCATCAAGAGAACACAATCAACTTCCAATAACTAATCCCAAAGAATTGGAGATCCATAAATTGCCTTTCAAATAATCCAAAATATTTGTCCTAAAGTTTAATGAACTAGAAGAGGACACATAAACAATTTAACAATGTCAAGAA
The DNA here is from genome assembly GCA_963574355.1 of Loris lydekkerianus. Taxonomy (NCBI): domain Eukaryota; kingdom Metazoa; phylum Chordata; class Mammalia; order Primates; family Lorisidae; genus Loris; species Loris lydekkerianus. The sequence continues at coordinate 6,878 of CAUYPK010117847.1, forward strand.
AACAATACAAGAGATGAGGTATATATTAACTGGTTAGTGTGATGTAAGCACTCCTAATTCTATATGAAATCAGCACATTGTACCCCATAAATGCATTAATGTATACATGATCTATGTGTTTATGATTTAAAAAAATAGAAAAACTAAAAATAGAAAAACTAAAAAAAAAGAAAACAATACAAGAACAAAATTAGAAGTTCGACAACAACAACAAATATAAAACATAAAAAAGAACCGAACAAATTTTGGAACTGAAGAATACAATGACTGAACTAAAAAACTGCAACAGAAAGCTTCACCAGCAGACTCAATGAAGTAGAAAAGAATCAGCAAACTCAAAGACAGGTTATTTGAAATTACTCAGAAGAGAAAAAAGAATGAAAATAAAATAGGTAATTCTATGAGATTTATGTGAAACCATCAAGAGAGCTAAAATATACATTATGGGAGTTCCAGAAGGGGAAAAGCAGGAGAAGGGGACAGAGAGCTTATTAAATAATTAACAGCTGAACACTTTTCAAATCTGAGGAGAGCTATGAACATCCAGGTACATGAAGCTCAAATAATCGCAAACAAGTTCAACCCATGAAGGCTGCAGTGAGACACATTATAAGCAAACTGTTAAAAATCAAAAATAAAGAACTTTGATAAATAGAGAAAAGAAGTTTGTCACATATAAAGAAACATCCCTGCAGATTTCTGAGCAAAAACCTTGAAGGCCAGGAGAGTGGGATAAGGTACACATATTCAAAGTGCAGAAAGAAAAAAACCCTGTCGCCCAAAAATATTCTATCCACGAAGCTGTCCTTTAGAAATGAGAGATAAATACAGACTTTCCCACACAAACAAATGTAGAAAGAGGTCACTGCCACTAGACCTGCCTTACTAGAAATGCTAAGGGGAGTTCTTAAAACTGAAACAAAAGGATTCTAAATAGTAGCATAAGATACCTATGAAAGTTCAAATAGAGGTATAAAGTACTTATATTTACCACTAGTCAAGGTAAATATATAATCAAATTCAGAATACTCTAATAGTGTAATGATGGCGTGTAAATCATTTATAACCTCCAGTGTAAAGATTAAAAGAGAACATATTAAAGGTAACTATAGCTATAATAATTCTTTAATGAGTACACCATATAAAATGATGTAAGTTGTTAAAACAAAGTGTGGGAGAGGGAGTAAAAGTGTAGGGCTTTTATACTGATCGAAGTTAAGTTATTACCAGCTTAAAAGAGACTGTTATAAGAGGCTTTATGTAAGTTTCATGGTAACCACAAAGCAAAAAACCTACAGTGGATACATAAAAGACAAAGAGAAGGCAATCAAAAATCAAAAAAAAAAATCATCAAATCACAAAGGGGGACGTTAAGAGATAAAGAAAGGAAAAAAGGTTATAAAAACATCCAGAAAACAAAATGGCGATAGTAGATTCTTAGCTATCTAAATTATTTCAAATGTGATGAGAGGTCAGAGATAGAATAGACAGGACTCAATATGGCTATTGTTCTATTGTTGGCTTCCCTCCCTGTTCTTTCTCCATGCCTTTGCCAAGTCCTAGGATACACTCACTTTTCTCACGAATAATGCCATTTCTGCTGTATGAAACATTTCCTCTTATTCAAGGCCCATTCCAAATGCTCTTTGTGCCATGAAAACTACTCAGCTCAGAGTAATCTCTCCCTTCTTTGCTCTCTCTTCAGAATGGATTTACATCATCTTCTATTGCACTTGTCACACTTTGCTCAATTTAACATAAATATATTTTTTAATTTCTCTTTTCTCCCCTACTGAAAATAGGCTCCTAATAATAAGAATCATACTTTTGGCCAAAAGATAGCTGCAAACATTCAATATCTGCAATGGAAACATGTCTGCAACCATTTCTAGGCCCATAGCTGTCAATGCAGCTCTCCAAGCCAAATTCCCACCAGCTTATCTTACTAGACAAGCAAGCGTTGGAGTAATTTGACATACTGGACAACTGAAGAGAGTTTTATGCATGCAAGGGAGAAGAACATTTCACCAGAAACTTCTTTCAAACAGCATTAAATCCAACGTTTTGATGTAACAACGTCTTCTTAGGCACGCTGATTTTTTTTTTTTTTTTCAGAGTCTCATTTTGTCATCCTCAATGCCGTGGTGTTATAGCTCACAGCAACTTTAAAGTCTTGGACTCAAGTGATCTTCTTGCCTCAGCCTCCCAAGTAGCTAGGACCAATGGCACCTGCCACAATGCCCACTATTTTTAGAGACAAGGTCTAGCTCTTCTCAGGCTGGTCTCGAACTCCTGACCTCAAGCAATCCACCTGCCCCAGCCTCCCACAGTGCCAGGATCACAGGTGTGAGTCACCTCCTGGCCCTTAGGCAAGGTGATTTTTATCAAGGGCATGCTGCCACCCACATCTGCTCATCCCAGCTATTCACTGCTGAAACAAAAAACCACTTTGGATAGTGTTTGATTATAAACTAAATGCTCTCAGACGTTTGTCAATGGTTAAAACTCAGTAGCTTTGTTTCTTGGTTTTTGTTTTCTCAGGGCAGGTGATAACACTGAAGCCTTTATTATCAAGGGAAAAGATGCATGCCACTAGTTTGTTATTTATCTGGAAATCATGTTTAATAGTAGGAGTAATAGTGGAATCCGCAAGAGGTTATATTTATTTGGTGGACCCTACCCAAGAAAGTTTATATAACAGAAATAGTCAAAAATAGCCCTTGGTGCATTTGCTTTAACACATGTCCCCAAAGCAGACTCCTGATACTCTTCAGCACAATGTCAGCGTGCTAGACATTGAGAGACTAGCCGACATTATGGAATGACTTGCTAGGAAAGGGCCTTGGAAGTCATTCAGACCCTTTTTGTTTCTTTCCATTAAATCATTCCTGGATTGGTTCATAATCTAGGAAAAGAAAGGCCAAAAATGGCCAAGAAACCAATTCTATTGTGAAGCAGCTGCCTTTAGTGCATGAAGGCAAGCGAACAGTTGGGAGTCCAAGTGCAGATAGTAAACAGAGGCTATATTGAAACAGTAATCATGCTAATCATCATTTTGTTAGCAGTGTGCTACATTCCGTATTTTCAAAGCATTGTATCATCATTAATTAATAAACAAGCTGTAATCACTATTTCAGAGGCAAATAAAATCCTGTGCAAGAATTGAAAAGGTATTTTCTTTCCTATGAGGTGCACTTAAAATGTGAGACTTTTTTCTTTCCGTTATTATTTTTTAGTTTGTTGTTTATTTCTCTAATAAGCAGGCTGTGCCTTGTTCACTCTCCCTCTATTCTAGGTAATAGGAACTTCCCCCAGACAACTCTGTTCATCTGTTAGATATTATCATTGTTGCAGGAAGATGAAACCCAATGGAGAGAACAAACACCCAAATACCTTGTTTAAAAGAGCAAGGGCTTTATTTCAACCAGCAGAAGACAGCACAAAAGAATTCAAAATGGCCACGCTCCACCACTGGCTCAGTCTTCCCCTTTTTATCCCCGGTCAAAAACTCCCAGCTCACAGGTACTTTTTCCTCATTGGTCAGGTTGAATCAAGCTGGAGAAGTTGGCTCCAGTTTTTACAGAACCTGTGGACTTTTACAGAAGTGGAAGCAAGCATCAGTTTCCAGGTCCCAGGAAGTTAAGTTTCTACAAATTCCTAAGAGCTGAGTCACCAAGGGCAGGACCAGGTGTATCTTTGGGGTCTCCTTGAGAAGACCTCTGTTCTCTTAGACCTTACTTTTTCTGCCTATCCTTTCTCATCATATAAGCACTACTTCCTCCCAGAGGCAGTTCTCCAACCCTGCCAAGCTATTGTAAAGACTCCTATAGTCCTTTTTTGTAAAACTTTTCACCCTGTGTTAAATTGGGTATTTAACTGTCTGACACTCGTGCTGGATTACATGTTCTGTGAGGCCAGAGGCCATGGGTGTCTTGTTCACCACTACATGCCTAGAACAGTGCCTGACACATAATGGTCACCTAAAGTGTGTTTTTTATATGAAAAAGGGGGGGCGGGATCCCCCATGAGAGAGAGCTAATGAGAGGCCAGTATGGCTAACATGAGCTCGTAACTCTATACAAAGTAGTCTGCTCAGTGCTCTAGATGTTCCATCTCATTTAAGGCTCACCATGTTCCTTTTAGGTAAGTACCAGATAAGCAACTGAAGTGACAGAGAGTCACATTTACTCACGATCATTCCGCAACAAAGTGGCGAAACTGAGGTTGCATTGTAGATTTCACTAATTCCAATCCTACAAGTCTCCAAAAGTGGCAAAGAAGAAAATAGCAGGCCCTGAAATCCAGGAACTGGCCTGATGCTCATGACCACACCTCAGTGTTATCATGAACTGGACTGATGCTAGGGCCATGCCACGTTGTTGTTGAACGTAAACAATCTCACAGAATATAACATCAGACAAGGCTACTCTGAGACCATGATAAAGTGACACAAAATAAGGCCACTTCATTATTTTGTCTAAGCATAGACCAAAACACGGTCATCGTGGAAAAGCCACAAAATACCAAACGTCCCCCTCTTCTGGTTAATATGAGTTTTAAGCTTCTTCCTTACTAATTATAGCTATATCCTTGCTCTAGTCTCCCCTCTCTATAAGATTTCTTGAGATACTCAGTCACTGAATTGCCCTCACTTCCTGACAGCAATTAGTTAGAACAAATTGTTTCCTTAGATACTTCTCAAAAACACCTATTCAAAGCCCAAATCTTCAATAAATCTTTTTAAACATCTTCTTGTTGAAACATGCCACAGTGTTCAGGTATGTCTTTTCCTTTGCTGCAAATGAGAAATAAACTCAACCTGTTCAACTCTCCGGTGGTCTCTGGCTAGAGGGTATGACAGTGGCTTAATGCAAAATCATGCTTTAGGCTAGAGAATAAAAATGTAAGAAATTTTATATATAAATTTTTCCTTAAAAAATTAACATGGCCTCCTTCTTTACATAAACATGGCCCCCTTCTTTTATCCCTTCCTCTGTGAAATGGCCACATGTCAAATAAAGCACACCAAATAACTAGATGGTCACAAAAGGACAAATACTTCATGTATACATGTAATATTTAGAAGAGTCAAAATCAAGGAAAGAGATAGTTGATTCGTGGTTTCTGGCGGCTGAAGCGAGGGGGAGATCCCCAGTGTTTGATGCATATGGAGTTTCGGTTTTTGCAAGGTAAAAATGTTCTAGAGAACTGTTATACAACAAATGTAAACATAGTTAATACCATGAACAGTGCACTTTAAAATGGCTAAGAGGGTGAATTTCACATGATGTGTTTTTTTACCACAATTAAAAAAAACAAAACAAAAAAACGCTAGAGGGACAAATGAAAGTTCTATCACAGAGAATTTAACATGTCAGGGTGGTGCCTGTAGCTCAGTGGGTGGAGTGCTGGCCACATACCGATTCAAACCCAGCCTGGGCCAGCTAAAACAGCAATGATAACTGCAACAACAACAAAGAAATGGCTGGGCGTTGTGGCAGATGTCTGTGTTCCCAGCTACTTGGGAAGCTGAAGCAAGACAATCATTTGAACCCAGGAGTTTGAGGTTGCTGTGAGCTGTGATGCTACAGCACTCTACCCAGGGCGCAGCTTGAGACTCTGTCTCAAAAAAGAAAAAAATAACATGGCAACCACAGTCTTTAGCTTACTCCCTGAATACTGCAACATACTACAGTGGGCCTGTGCCCCCCAAAAAAGGTTTCACTTTATGCAATTAGTCACTGATAATATACCAGGGTAAATAACATCTGAGCCATGGTTTTTTTTTGGGGGGGAGGGGGGCTACTGGTACTATTTAATTAAACCATGGTAACTAGAATCCATTTAAAGTATTTTGTCTTTCTCTTTTATGTGTCTCTCGAAGAAAAGAGTAGTATGTACAATTTCAAGAAAAACACAGAGAAGAAAGACAAAAATCTCTGAACTCAACAAGTTTACAGTTTACTGGATGTTAAAAAGATAACTACATAAATTTTGTGATCTGATGAAAAGAATGTTTAAAAATGATGTACAAGTTTATAGAGGAGTGCAATTACCCTTGGTCAAGGGATCAAAAAGACATAATGAAGCTAATGACATGAATGACAAACATTTTCAGAGTTATTCCAATAATTACATGGCTTTTTGGGTGGCACCTGTGGCTCGGTGGGTAGGGCCCCATATACTGAAGGTGGCAGGTTCGAGGCTAAGGCAAGAGAATCTCCTAAGCCCAGGAGTTGGAGGTTGCTGTGAGCTGTGATGCCACAGCACTCTACCCAGGAAGACAAAGTGAGACCCGGTCTCTAAAAAAAATTACATGGCTTTTCACCAACAGGACACAATTTTTATTTGTTTTTGTTTTTGTTTTGTTTTTTTTTTCAGGCATTAGTTGTTTTGCTGTTATAAGTAGCATTATGATGAATGACTTTGTAATTGGAATAACTTTGAAGAGGAATACCTAAACCAAAGGGTGTGAATATTTTTAAAGTTGTTGGTACATACTGCTGGCCTTAAAATGTTTGTTTTTAATGCCATTAGCTGTGTGATATCTATTCCAATCCCTCAACCAACGGTAATTCCACCTACCTATGAACTTTTGTATCATCTTTGAACCAAGTTCATTGGGTTATATTATTCTTTGCATGGGAGTGTCGAATAATACCTACCGTGTATTAGGAACTTATTTTGCTGGGGAACTAAAGTAGAGAAAATAGCATGTGTTGCTTACTGAAAGCCAAGAATAAGAGTTGTCACAGAGAACAAGAGTCTCCAAAATACCCTTTTCTAAGCTTTCTGGGATGATAATCCATGTGGAAAAATTAACCACACTGGTGAAATATTTAATAGCTCAGTAACATTTTGTGTTTTGACAGTTTAAAAAAAGTTCTTTGTGAAGAAAATGAAAAGGAAATATAGTCACCTTGTATCTCCTTTCTACCACCAGACAGGATTCCACGTTACTAAGAGTGAAGTGGTAAAGAAGTGTCTGGGTACAAATGGCAGAAAGGTGAATTTTGCCTTTGTTTGAGGTTGTGTCTGCATTAATACCTCGTAATGCTTTCAAAATAATGTTTAAATAGTGAGTGATAAAAAAATTAAAATTAGGGCAGCACCTGTGGCTCAAAGGAGTAGGGTGCCAGCCCCATATACCGGAGGTGGTGGGTTCAAGCCCAGCCCCAGCCAAAAACTGAAAATAATAATAATAATAATTTAAAAAAATTAAAGTTTGCATATCTATCAACATGAACATAGAGCTACTCTGGACCTCTTTCACTCCTGTTCTACTGTAACTCAGAAGAATTAAAGATTGTGCCATGTTAATGTTTTTCCCCAAAAGTTTTCCAAAGCATTCAGTACAAAGGTGAAATGAATATGTGGATATTACTTTAATGGGTGTATATCTGTGATGCAAAAAATAAAGATCTGGAGACTACCAGTTTCTCCTCTGGCATGTAGGAACTTAGACGTTGCACTTTTTCCTAATAATAAGTAAAAAACTGAACAAACTAAAAAATGAACAGCACTTCTTAGATCTGTCAGAGAAGCTGGATCACAGGGAGAGACAGGTGAGCAAATACAGGGAATGGAAGCTTACCAGAGCAGAAGCCCCAATAGCAGGACAGAAAAACCAAAGCCTAAACCACTAGTAGGGCAGAAAAACCTGCATTTCCAAGAGTTTAAACTGAGAGTTTAAAATTCCAGGAGGACCCAGGCACAGGGGAGCCACTCCAGTTTGTGAGTTTTACTTTTCTAGGCCCTCATAGAGAACACTGAAGAAAAATCTCGTGCTTCTGGAAAGGGAATGAGAAAAGAAACTATATTTGTTCTTCTTAGTAAGTCCTTCCCTCAGGAAAAACTATTTGACCATAGCCTTGCTGGGTTTCTATAGAACTTAACCTACCCAGGGAAAGGAAAACACCCAACATCAGCCCCTTCTATCCATTCTGCCCTCTCTAAGCAGGGGAATGACACTGAGAAACATTCAAGTTCACAGTCAAGAAGTGTAGGCTCATTGAAGCCCTGAGACCGAATGATAGGATTATAGAATGCATCCCCTTCCTTCATGCCAAATCACTGTACCACCAATGACTATTTATTGGAGTTTTTTCACCCAGTACTATGTCCCATTTCAACAAAAAAGTTTCAGGCATGCTAAAAGGCAAACAACCCAGTTTAAAGAACCCTTGAGACTTTGCAATTCCTAGTTTCTTTGGAAGAAATGTAATACAGACATTTTAAGCAAACAGACAGGCCTACAAATCAGCCAAGCTATTTTCAGTTTAATGTGTCCTTGATCAATTAAAATAAATGAAGAATTGGCTCGGCACCTGTGGCTCAAGCAGCTAAGGCGCCAGCCACATACACCTGAGCTGGTGGGTTCGAATCCAGCCCGGGTCCGTCAAACAACAATGACGGCTGCAACCAAAAAATAGCTGGGCATTGTGGCAGGCACCTGTAATCCCAACTACTTGAGAGGTAGAGGCAGGAGAATCGCTTGAACCCAGGAGTTGGAGGTTGCTTTGAGGCTCTGTCTCAATAAAGAAAGAAAGAAAGAAAGAAAGAAAGAAAGAAAGAAAGAAAGAAAGAAAGAAAGAAAGAAAGAAAGAAAGAAAGAAAGAAAGAAAGAAAGAAAGAAAGAAAGAAAGAAAGAAAGAAAGGAGTTAAGGCTGAACATCGACACTGCTAATGTTTGTTGCTTTTTAAAATGTCATAATAAAACTAAATAGCACAATCAGTTTGACATTCATTTTTTAGCTAACAGTTTTGTTCATCTGCATTTACTTCTTTTGTTTATGTATTTTATTTCCCCATATGTCAGCTAATTATTATATATAGACACAGATACATACATATTCTCTTCCTAGAATTTGCTGTCTAAAATGTATGAAATTCATTTTCTTTTGATTGTTAGCATAGTATTTGTTCCAAAGCCTATTGATGGTCCTCCTTCTTTTGGCACTATGATAATTACTGACAAAAATCAAGTGTTGTTTACATAATCATTATATCTCAAACACTTGGAAAGTTTTGCTTGTCTCTTAAGAAACATGAATTCTTAAGTATGGATTAAATGCCAAGCACCCGTTAAACATGGTAGCTGACCATCATAAAATATATCACTGTCTCTTTACAATGGCTACTTTACACTAAATTCTAAATTTAATAACATATTTCCTTTTTCCTCTCTCTCTAATGCCACCAAAATTTTGTCTCTGTTATCTGAAGGAATAAAATGCTACCTTACTCTTCTAAAACCTTATCCTAAGCACTCATTGATCAGCAGACGGGTGATATGTGTCCCTAGCAGCGCATGATTCAAACCAAGAAATAGTCCTGACCAAGAGATTTTCATGTTCAAAAATGACAGCTTCGCAAATCTTGGAGAGCTCTGGTACAGCTACTCTGCTGTCACTGTTTTAGTCACTGAAATACCGCCACCTTCAGGAAGAAATGTGGAAATCTGCAATTGCGCTTTCCGTGGGAAAATTCTCTTGAGACTTATATGAAAACCTCATATAAAACCAATTTATACATTTATAAGAAAAATATTTCTTTCTTTTAATGCATTAGATAGAGGCTGCTAAAATAGGTATTTTTCTCCTTTACATTCTAGGTCCTCCTTCATTTATGGGTTAACGTGAAAATTAAAAGGAGCTCTGGGTCAGCTTTTTGGTGTTTAATGAGTGTATCGTTTACATAAAAAAATCTTCCCTTCCCTTCTCTTCTTCCTCTCCCATTCTTTTCTTTCACAAGTTCAGATCTCTATTCTATAACTTGCTCTTGATCAATTACTTTTCCTCTCACCTATTCTTTCCCCCTATCTTTTTCATTACTCCTCTCTTCGTTGGTTTGTTTTCCTTCATTTATAAAAGCTGTTGTAATCTGAATTTATGTCCTATAAGCAATATATACAGTGAACTCTTTTTGCGTTCTCTTTTTTCAGAATGCGTTTCCTATTCTCAACAAGTGCTTTTCAAAAACTAGGTTTGTTGTTTTTTTTTTAAGTACAACTACTGTAAAATGTCACAAACATTTTACCAATTCTGTAGTCTGATTGGAGAGGACGTGATAGGCACAAACCTTCTCTTATTTTAATCCTCTAAAGCAACTTTTCAGATCTCTTCAGATGAATTTTTAAATTTTACAAATTAAAATCTCAGTGTGAAAATTGGGAGTTAGAGGGGAAATGTTACAAAATAACTTTTATGTTCACTTAAAGGAATCTACTGGACACAATAACCACTACAAATCAAATTTTTGGAAAAAGAAGATTTTTTAAAAATGTGTCCTGTCATATATTAAAGCATATAATAATATAATGATAAAAATAATAACTATTTAGAATTGATGTCTTCAAAGAAGAACAGATGAATGCAACTCAAAGGGACCCTAGTACAGATAAAAATTTAGCATGTGTTAAAACTGTCATTTCTTAAATATGGAGGGAGATTGTTTACTTTTGCAATGATAGAACAATTGGTTAACTATTTGAAATACAAAATAAAATTAGAACTAAATGAAATTAGAACTTCTTTCTCATAAATACATGAAAATAAATCCCCACAAAAATAAAGTGAAATATTTTTAATAAAAGTATATGTAAAAACACAAGTGAATATTTATTAAATTGCAGTGTAATAAAGAAAGCAAAAAGAAAAAGATTGATATGTAGGTTCACATAAAAATTAAAAGCATCTTTGTTTAAAAGATTATAATCAAAGACAAATGCTAATCTTGAAAAGTTATTTTCAACATTAATGCCAGGTAAAAATTTAATATCCTTATATCTGAAGACATCATACAAATATTAAGATAAATACCTATATTGCAAAAAAATGAGCAAAGGTCATGAATAGACAATTCAAAAGAAACATTCTTATCTAATATTTTTTAACAGTCAATCTCATTCGCAATCAAAAATACAAATTAAAACAGCAAGTTTTGCTTCTAAAATTGATGACAGTTTTAAAATCATAATATTTAGTTTCAGCAAAGCTGTTGCAAAAATGACACTGCACACAAACTTTTAGGACAACAATTTGACAATGTATATCCAGAGTCTTAATTTTCTTACCCTTTGACCTAGATATTTCTTAGGACATAGTCTTGTATGGTCAAGGTAAATAAGATGTAATAAAATTTTTTGTACAAGAATAATCCTGGTGAAGATTTGAAAATAAATAATGGTACATACATATAATGAATATCATTTAGTTATTTATTCAGTTAAAAAAGTAACATTGTAATATATTCAAGCATTTACTAATTGATTAAAAAATTACCATGTTACATAATAACCATAATGTATATTTAAATGCAGAGAGAGAAGAAACCAAAAACAAATTCTGAGCTGATTTATTTTTCCTGATTGGTATGACTGATGGTTAATTTCTTTACTTCTTTTAAAATGCTTTTGTGTTTTTTCAAATTTTCTTTTTGTTTTTAATTAAATCATAGTTGTGTACATTAATGTGATCATGGGGCACCATACAAAGGTTTTATAGACCGTTTGACAATTTTCATCATACTGGTTAACATAGACTTCCTGGCATTTTCCTAGTTATTGTGTTAAGACATTTAAATTCTACATTTACTAATTTTCACATATACCCTTGTAAGATGCACTGCAGGTGTAATCCCACCAGTCACCCTCCCTCTGTCCACCTCCCCCCTCCCTCTCCTCACTTTCCCCCTTCCCCTATTCTTAGGTTATAACTGGGTTATAGCTTTCATGTGAAAGCCACAAATGAGTTTCGTAGTAGGGCTGAGTACATTGGATACTTTTTCTTCCATTCCTGAGATACTTTACTAAGAAGAATATGTTTCAGCTCCATCCATGTAAACATGAAAGAGGTAAAGTCTCCATCTTTCTTTAAGGCTGCATAATATTCCATGGTGTACATATACCACAATTTAT
>CAUYPK010117848.1:0-93700 GCA_963574355.1 Loris lydekkerianus
TCTACCTAGATACAGCCAATGTGGTACCATGCCACTGGCCCGACCTTGTCACTCACCTCTTCCCCCGCCTTCTTTCCCTGCCCCTTCTCCACAATAAAAAAATAAATAAATTCAAATTTAAAAAAAAAAAAAAAAAAAAAACATTTATTAATTCTATTCTTATATTTCTGTTGGTTCTTTTTTCTGGTTCTCTTTTTCTAATTTCTTGAGTGTTTAATTCATCTATTTTCATTCCTTATGATTTAACAATGAAAGTATTCAAATATGCAAATTTACTTCTGAGTATAACTTTGTCCATATCTCAATTGTTTGATATGTATTATTATCACTATTTTCTAAGTAGTCTGTAACTACAGCTTGATTTTTCCCTTTGATCTAAATTACTTAAGAGAAAAATTTAACATTTTCAGGAAGTTGGTTTTTGTGTTCATGCTCCTGTTAATAATTTCTACCTCTATTGTGTATTAATGGCAGATTTTCTGTTTGTTTTCCTCCTGAAATGTATTAAGATTTTCTTTGCGGCTTACTCCGTAATTAATTTTTGCAAGTATTCTCATGAGTACATGACAAGGAAAAGAGCAGTATTCTAATTTCCTTAGGTGCAGTATTCTACATACTCCATATGCATTATATTACCTCATTAATTAAATCATTTTCCTTCTCTGTATTAAGATTTTTCAAATGAACTATCCCTGGATGAACTTCAGGAGATCTGTGTGTGCCTCTGTGTAAGAGAAGGTTCTCAAAAGGATCTATAGTCCTCAAAATATTGAGAAACTCTGTTTGACAGATCTACTTGATTAGTCAAGGGCTGAGGAAGGGAAGTTAAGCTACTGAGTATAATTTAAAATCAACCTTAATAAATGTTTTAACACAATAACTAAGAAAAAGCCAGAAAGGCTATGTTAACTAGTGTGATGAAAATACTTCAAATTGTATATAAAATCAGCGCATGGTACCCCATGATTGCACTAATGTACACAGCTATGATTTAGTAAAAAATAAAAAGTATTATTGAACAAATAAGAACTATAATTATTTTATTAATATATAAGATTACTAAGAAATAGTCACATTAATCTTTACTATTTATCCATCCCATGAATTGTGCTTAATGGTTTTTACTTATTTATTTCAGGCCTTGGAATGGGATTCCTAAGGAAGATGGCATGATAGGAAAAGGCCTTGTCACTTTATCAAAATCTGTCAGATACAGATTTAATCAGTCACATACGTTTCATTTTCCTTGTGAATTCTGAACGGGGTCCTTTGCAATCTCCTCTGACGAATCCTCCATCTCTTCTCCGAATGCTTCCCCTCAGCTGATGGTCTAAGGAGCAGTTCCATTTTGGAAAGCTAATCATGTCCTTATGGTGAATGGGTTCAGAGTCACACACTTTCTTAAGCGAAACAGGAAAGTAAAATGCATCAATTTCCAGGATGGGAATGACAACCACTTAAAAACTGACAGCCAAATTGCAGATGCACTTAGAACAGGAAATATCAGCTGACAAACAAGTTGAGCATTTTTAAACAGTGTCCATGAAGAACAGAAAGCCCACCTTCTAAAACTGAAGGGCTCCTAAAAAAAATGGTGAGAGTTGAAATGCCCTGTGCCCTTCAAAAGTCTTTGTGCCTAATCCTCGGAAGGACTAGAAATTCTCTAAGTTGACTCATCCATTTAGGTACAGAGGACTGTGTTCCTACATACAGATGGCCCGTGAAAATGTCTTAATGTCAATTTATATTTAAATCAGAAGAAAAACAGACCATAATAATAATGAATACACAGTATCCCAAAGGTCATCCTAAATAGGAAAAATTAACAAACTCATAGGATTTTTATATTATTTTAATATTTTATATCTACATGTCCATAGATAAGTATTTTGTAAAATTTTATAATGAATGTTTTGTAAATAAAGGTACATTTAGTTACAATTTCCCATTTTCCCTATGTATGTACATATGGCGACTTTTGGCACACATAATACCTATTGTATGTATAATAATGAATCTGGCCTGGATTATATTTGTTTTATTCAATGCTGTTGTAAAATATTAATATAATTTATAATTTTTTTATGGAAGATGGCAAAAATGCCTGTGTCTGATGAAAGTTGTAATGGAGTCCTGGAAATAATTATCTGCCTAACATGGCGATTGCTCAGAACCTAAGAAACATGCCAGGTGAAGGTTGTTTAAGGTGTTTTTTACTTTTACTTTTTTACAGGTTTTGGCCAGGGCTGGGTTTGAACCTGCCACCTCCAGCAAATGGGACCAGCGCCCTACCCCTCTGAGCCACAGGCATTGCCCCTGTTTGAAGTGTGTTTACGCCTGGTTTTAAAGCACTGATTAGACTATATTTTCCTAGCAGGATAGAAACCGAGACCGATGGCCTTTCCATGTGTGCTTCTTCCTTTCTGTTTGCTCACTCTGGCTCTTTTTCACCTTCAACCCCTGTAACCTGCTTATCTCTTGCACACGGCCCCATAGTCCCAGCCTCAACTCAGTATCAGGTCTACGACTGATGATCACTCTACGGAGAGTTCAAACTCTCAAAAATATCTGCTACAGCATCCTCTAGTCCAGTGTTCAGCAAACATCTAGTTAGCTCTGTAACTCTTTCCCTTCTCCCCAGCACTCCTGTGTGGCCCTCAACCCCCATGCTATGTATATTTGCCTGGTTTGGAGACAGCTAGTGAAATGCCTTCTACTACAACACGAATCATTGTCCTCACAACAGAAAACAATCCAGAGGAAGAATGATCTTAGTGCTAATTAGTGGCCTTATTATAATTATCTGGTTATAATTTCTCATGACCTCAATTGTCATTTTTCCACATACTGAACATGTAGAAAACCTGAAGACTCTTCCTCAGGCAATGTCATTTTCAGAGGCTTTGTCCAATTTAGGCGTCTTACGGTTAAGAGCTTCATTGCATAATCAGGCAGGACCCCTGCTTTGCGACCGAGCCATTCTCTGAAGATGAACAGATACCCTGCTGAGCCCTCCTTGCTAGACGAGTGACCTACCTGAGTAAGTGTCCCCATCACAGCCGTTTCCTGTCACTTCAGGACTGTAATAAGCCTTCTTCATTAATGATTAGGCATTAGGAACACCTCAGTAGATGTGACTTTAATAGAAAGTTGAACTTCATTTAATTATCACACTGTCAGACACCTTTCTACATTTGCAGAATTTTAATACTTATTGAGCATAGTATTGTTTTGCCATCATGAAGCACGGTGTCTGTGTAGCTAGTTGATATTGTGAAGATGTATTAAGTTATTAAGCATGAAATGTCCGATTTCCTTACATACTAAGTTTGACAGTTGATATCTTTGACATTTCACTTTGACATTTTTTTTCCTGTTGTGAAGGTATATCCTCACTCTTTCAAATGCACATTTGGCTTCTAATTATCTTCAAAAAAAATTTAGAGCAATTTTTGTGAAACCATGTATAGGTCAAAAATTTGTTTTCTTTTCTAATACGAGTTCTGTTGTGGAACCAATGCGATACAGACAGCTTGAATCTCAGCTAAATGTCTAGGAATTTTGTGGCTAATGAATGCACAGGATGTTGATAGTTTGAGAAGTTCTGTTCTGATAATTTTAATTCTGAAAGTGAGCCGTGTGGGTGACCTGAGACCACAGTGGATAATGATGAGCTGAAAGCTATAGTGGAAGTGAATCCATCTCAACTTAGGTGTGACTTAGCGGCAAGGTTTGATGTCACGATTCCAACAACATGGGACAATTTGAAACAAATTGGCAAGGTAAGGAAGGTGAATAGATAAGTTCTGCCTGAATTAACAAGCGTCAGAAGGGAAACTGTCTCTAAGCTTGTCTTTCTTTGCTGTCACAACATAAAGGTGAACTATTTCTACACCATATTATTACGTGTGATGAAAATATGGCTTGTTTTTGACAATTTCAAGCATTTGGCACAATAGTTGGACAAAGAGAAAGCTCCAAAACACAGTCAAAAACTGAATATTCATAAAAAACCTCCTAATGGTATCTGTTTGGTGGTCCAGTGCTGGTATTATCCACTACAGTGACACGAGACCTGGTCAATCAATTACAGTGAATGTCAACTGCAACGAATTGGATGACATTTGAGGATGCTGGTGATTAAGCAGGTGAGATCTGTAATAGAGACAGGCCAGCCTTCCTGCAAGACAATTCTTATAGAGGATTAAACATCCTACTTACTACAACAGCCACCAATATCATAACTCATCTGAGGAATTACTGAGAACAAGACATCCTCCTGGCAAGCCTGGAAATCTCTTGTGACTTGGAAGGCAAGCCACCAAGTAACTCACTAATCCGGGAGGAGCAAAGTTCAGTTCTGTAGAAGTAAGGCTGTTGTTAAACATTAAGCATTTTATGGCAGTTCCTTGACGGATTTGTGGAGAAAAATTGCATGTAGTATTTTGGAGATCATTTCCCTTACTACCCTTAAAGATCATTTCCTTGAGTACATATTCTGTTGGCACCTGTGAGATCATTTCCCTGAGCATGCAGCCCCTGCATGTCTTTGCTTAATAATCTTTCCACCTATTATGTATCTTCTCAATAAAAGAACTCTGCAAGAAGTGCTCAGTGCTATCCTGCACCTATGTTAGCCTCACCTCTTGCAGTGTGTACTGTCAATCCGTGTCTCACATGATCACTTATGCAGTTGCGACAAATTCTGTCATATAAACAAAGCTACTCAAACTACAGAAGCTGGACTTGGAAACTCTTTTCATCCGCCATATTCACTAGACCTTGCACCAAATAACTAGGGCAAAAACGGGTTGAGACATTGATTAATTATACTACTTCTTGTTGGAGATATAATAAACTTTTGACACAAAATCAGACATTTCCAATTTAATTACCTAATATAGTGTCCATCTATCTCAAATAAGATGAACTCTGAGATATAAAAGTTTTATCTGCTATACTTTCATCTTGTATGTGTCATTCCTATTTAAATGGAAGAACAAGAAAACGTTGGGTCTTTCTTGATCAAAAGAAAGAATTTGAGCAGAAAAAAGATTAACTGATGAATTTTTAAAACAATTATCTTGCTAATTAAGAAATAGGAAAAATTCTGTTATGCTGGATGGAGTCAAAGAACATTCCCCTTAGTAAAGTATCGCAAGAATGGAAAAGCAAGTATCCAGTGTAGTCAATACCAATGTGAAATCAGTAGATGAAAAACTACACACCCACACAAGAGAAAAATACAATTAAATTCAAGTGGTGGGGGAGGGGACAGGAGGTGGAGAGAGGGGAGGAGGAAGGGGGATTGGTGAGCGCTCACCTAATGTAGGGGTATACGGCCCACCTCCTGGGGGAAGGGCTCAACTACAGCTTGGACTTTACCAGCAAACACAAACAATGTAGCCTAATTGTATCTGCATATTAATGTGAAATAAAAAATTCCGTTATGGATATTATATCAGCTAGGCTTAATTTGTGAAGCACAGAATCTATTTAGTAAGTTTAAAACAAAGGAATTCATTAAAAGAGAATTTTATGGTTTACTGTACCATTAAGAGGCAAAAAATTGTTGTTTTGGGTGAATTTCCAAGAATAAGTCACAAAAACCAACTGTGGAACAGGATCAAGGGCATGGTTGTGTCTTCAGTGGTCAAAAGGCTACTATTCTGGAAGTTGATATGCCAGCCGTCTGCTCCTGAACCACACTGCCTCTCTGCTCAGGCCGTTGTCCACACCAGCAAAATGGTGTGACTTCCTGTCTCTCTCCCCATGTGCCTTAGTTTTAAACCAAAATCTCATTTGATTATACCCGACTGGGGCAACCCTAGAGCCGCAAGGAAGTCTGAGAAGTAAGTATTTAGCTTTCTGGCCTCTGCGTGCAGCGGCCAGAATGGGATTGAAAGAACTAATTTAGCATATTTTCCATGGATGCGTCATTGGGTGATATGGCAGCTAGACTATAGTAAACAAAGCAGATACGGTTATTTTTCTGGGTTTATTTTTTCCCCTTTTGGGATACAGATTGTATTAATTATAATCTTTGGTTCATGATTCACTTGCATTATTGATCTCTATATAACCCTTAAATTAATTAACAATAATATAATAAATATCCTAAACCTCCAATCACCAAAATAAAAGCTAGATCCTTGGCAATACACTATATCTAATCAAACGTCCCATGCAACTTTTACCGTAGGAAACATCCCCCCGACTTTGTTTTATTGCATCGATATGTATTTTTACAAACTATCTTTTCATTTTAGTTGTGTCTGTACCTTTGTAACAATGAAAACATACAGTGTATAACCTATTGGTTCTTCTTTTTTCAGTTAATATTATATTGCTGGATCATGTTTTTTGCATTTCACTGTAATTCATTCATTTCAATTTCTGTATTCTGCTGCTTGATATGAAAATATTCTATTGTACAAACATTCATTCTTTTTTCTTAATGGATATTTGGACTGTTTTATAGTTTTGATATTGTGGACAGTGCTGCTGCGAACATTCTTGCATACTGTCAATCAGAGAGAGGCTCTCTGAAAGAAAGGATGTTCATTTGGGACTAGAGAACTGCAATGGAAATACGCAAGGTGTGTTAAACTATGTGTGCATTCAGGAAGGTAAAGGAAGGCAAAGCTTTTATTTATTTATTTATTTCAGACAGAGTCTCACTATGTTGCCCCAGGTAGAGTGCCGTAGCGTCACAGCTCACAGCAACCTCAAATCTAGGGTTTACGCAATTCTCTCGCCTCAGCCTCCCTAGTAGCCTGCCACAGTGCCCAGCTATTTTTTTTTGCTGTAGTTGTTGTTGTTTAGCAGGTCTGGGCCGGGTTAAAACCCACCAGTCTCGGTGTATGTGGCCAGAGCTCTAACCACTGAACTATGGGCACCGAGCCAAAACAAAGGTTTTTAACTTCATCCAGATTAATACCAAAAATGTAGCCAGGCACAGTGGCTCACGCTTGTAATCCCAGCACTGTGGGAGGCTGAGGAGAGAGAATTGCTTGAGCTCAGGAGTTCAAGACTCACCTGAAAGACAGTGAGACCCCGACTCATGAAAGAAATGGAAAAACCCAGCCGGGTGCCCTGGCGAGTGCCTGTAATCCTAGCGGCTTCTGGAGGCTGAGGCAGTGGGGTGCCCACAGCCCGAGTCTAAGGTTGCAGTGAGCTACCATGCCCACTGCACTCTGCTCATGGGCATAGGGTGGGACTCTGTGTCGTCAACAACAACAACAACAACAACAACAAAGCAAAGAAATAAAAAATAAGCAACGAAATAAAATAACCCCCTCACCCCCAAAACAAACAAACAAACAAGCAAACAAACAAACAAACAAAAAACCACCCCAAAATACCAAAAATGTAAAGTGTGCATCTTTTTTGAAGGCTAATATTCCATGGTATACACATACCACAGGTTATTAATCCATTCATGGGTTATGGGCACTGAGGTTGTTTCCAGAAGACAAAGTCTTTTTAAAAAAATAAAATGAGGAGGATTAAACAATCATTTGAAAATAATTATTCTTGGCTACACACATCTATAATAAGGGGGATGCTGCCCAAGATTGGACAGACAGTTGCTGGGCAAATATCCTTGAAGAAGTACTTTTTGTGCATGGTTGCAATGGCCTTTGTGCAAGGTCACGGCTTGTGTACAGTCTTTGCCGTTAACAGGCATACGAGTGTGAGCACTTTCTCTTCCTGACCTTCCCAGTTCTGTGTGTCAGGGTTTTCTGAGCATTAGTGACTCCATTCTAATTCTGACAACTTTCACTATATGTAGCAGAGTTGTTTTTTTTGTGTGTGTGTGGGGGGGATTCCAATGATGAAATATTCGGTCGTGGGCATTTTCTAGGTCGGATTGAAGTTCTGGACATTTAAGATCATCAAAAATACATAATTCTCATCTAAGTCAGATGGAAAAATAGTGAACTAACATAATCATAAAAAATATGAAGTACAATGGCTGTGCTGATTTACATTTCTACCAACAATGTTGGAGTGTTCCCCTTTCTCTGCAGCCTTGCTGGCATCTGATATGGTAATAGCCACTTTAACTGGAATGAGATGGTATCTCATTGTGGTTATATTTGAATTTTTCTGATGATTAGGACCAACAGATTAAAAAAAAAAAAAAGTGGCATACATACACAATAGAATACTATTCAGCCATAAAAAGGAATGCAATCCTATCATTTGCAGCAACATCGATGGAGTTAAAGGACATTACATTAAATGAAATAAGCCAGGTACGGAAAGGCAAACATCACATGTTCTTACTCATATGTGGGAGCTAGAAAAGTTGATTACCTGGAAGGAGAGAGGAGAATAGTGGTTACCAGAAACTGAGAAGTGTGAGAGGATGAAGAGCGGTTTGTTAACTGGTATAAAAATATAGTTTGATGAAGGAATGAGTTCTAGTGTTCAATACCACAGTAGGGCAACTGTAGTTAAAAAATAACAAATTGCATATTTCGAAATAGCTAAAAGAGAAGGTTTGAAATGTTCCCAACACAAAGAAATGATCACTGTTTGAGGTGATGGATATCTCAATTACCCTGATATGATCAGTACACATTGTGTTCCTGTATCAAAACATTACAAGTGTCCCATAAATATGTACGATTATTATGTATCAATAAGAAAATGAAGCATAAGACGTACATTATTTTTCTTAAAGAGTCTATATTCCATTTGGAGAAAAAAAAATCAGTTTATTTTTGAAATCTTGCCACCCTTTTAGCTATTGAAGCAGAAAGCTATTGTTGTGGTGTGTTAAGAGCAGCCCTCCGCCCGTGGTGGTAAAGGCAAATTAACCCATCAGGATGGTGACTCCTTACCTTGCCTCATGACCTTAGCAAAGGACCCTGAAGAGACTGAGTGACATGCATGGCTTAAAGTTCAATAGGACCCGTGCTTGTCCCCTGGTCCCCTGGTGGCAGCATTTTATATCTGAGAATCAGAACTTCCAGATGTGCAGATCTTCAAGTTGTGGAAATGGAAGAATGAGTTACCCAAGTGGATCTACTTCTGTTACCATTCCTTAGTTCTTGGACCTGTCTAGTCAGCCTATTGGAGAACACAGTGCTGTCATTAGTTTAAAGTATACCCTGGGCGCTAGAGGAAAGAACGTTATATAGGTAGAGTGTCATCTCTAATCTCGTGCCTTAACTGTGCCTTCAAAGAGCTATATTGTTGTTGCATCAGGCCAACATTTTCTGGGTGGTAATATAACATAGGACCAATGGATCCCATGACATGGACTCCTTTGCTATAAGGTGGGTCTCTGGCCAACTGCACAGTCATGCGGGATTCCATGTTAATAGATCAGTTGTTCCATGTTCTCAGATGGTAGTGCTTGCTGAAGCCAGGCAGGTAGGAAAGGCAAGTCATACCCAGAACACATGTCCATCTAGTCAGATCTAAATCCCAGGGTCTAAGTGGTCTCAGGAATCATTTTCTATTTCTGCTTGGTCTCCTCCAGGAATAGTGCCGTATTGGGGCTGAGTCACGTTCCCTGTTGCTGGCAGGTTAGAAACTGTCCAGCAACAACAGCTATGACAGTTGTGGAGAGTGGGAGTCCATATTGTGGGACCCATGCACAGCCCCTGTCCTTGAAAGCCTGGCACCTCCCATTGCGCACACAGTGTGCCAGTATTGCTCTGGCCAAGTCATACTGCCTACTGAGAGTGCCTGCTCCATGGCGAACGTTCTCTGTTCTAAATTACCTGCATGACCAACTGCCTACAGTGTTCAGTACAAGAGCGACAGGTGGTAGGCTCTAACAAACACACCACAACTAACTCAGCAGCTGAAACCGGGGCTGCCACTTTCAGTAGCTCACGTTCATCCTCCAGGATCTGCTTTTCTTCCGGTAGGGACCAGACTAGTGAATTAGATGAATTAGACACCACCCCTGTGTCTTACAGGTCTTTCAGGGTAGCACTTACCTCTGTCGGTCTCCTCATCTAGTGATGTTGTTTTGATTTTACAATGTTAGGCAGGGAGAAAGGAAGTCTCAGAGGCTGTCATTTGGTTTTGCCCATCTCAATAGCTGTCACCCCACAGGAAAAAGAGCTAAGTTGGAAGTTCAGCCAATTACCAAGGATGTTCATTCCAGTGACATATTCAGGGACTGGGGAAATGACCACTGGGTGAGTTCATGGAGCTAATGAACATGCAAGGAGCCAGGAGCTGCATCATGACTCCATTTATACTTGACCTCAATCTAATAAAGACTCCATAATGTTATAGTTGTAAGAGAGGCCACAGGTGATCATGTGGGTATCACTGTCAACTTAGACTGAGTGTGTGACAATCCTTAAAATGCCTGTATATTGTCCTTTCAGTATAAGGTAGCCCAGCTAAATGGCTGTAGATCCCTCCAAGGAAGGACTGAGGGAGTGATGACTCTCATACACTTGTCATAGTGTTACAGGTTCTTTCCCAATGGGGACTCAGCCTCTTATTCACCCAATGGGTTCCTTGACTGAAAGTTGAGTCTAAATGGGGCTGGTCCCTCAGTAGATGATTTGAATCAAAGCATGGCACACATAGGCCTGTATAGTCACGTATTGACAAGATGCAAGCTGTTTCTAAGAGGGAGTCATAAACTTGAGCAAGACATCTTCCCAGAACTGAGAGGAAATTCTGTAGAAGGCTTGCAAGCTGTTAGCTGGCAACACCACAAAAAGCTCAGGAGTTCCTTGATCTTGAAAGAGACATCTGCGTGTCGTCTCACAGCATCTACTATAATATCAAAAGCACTTTTTCTGAAAACACTGAAATACCATCTGAAAATTCTCTTCTCCTTTGAATCTAGGCAAGTTCTTAGCATCTTGACTGTTTTATTTTTTCTTAAAATATACTCCATTTAGTATGAAAACACCAATACTAAGAGATGTTCCTCCCTTAAAAAAAAATTCCATAGTCACGCAAATGTGGGAGAAGTGGCCTAACTTATCACACTCCTGCAGGCTGACAAGCACATTAACACGCTGGATTCTCAGAAACGTCCCACAGCACAACAATCTGTTTGTTAAAGTCCGTATTTCCACAGCTTTTCTTATTTTAAGAAACTATAATTCTAGAGATCAAACTTTGGCTTAAGCTCTTTCACTGCTTGAAGAAATTCCTTTTGGCTTCCAGCTTTCAAGCAGTTTTCTAAATGACTGCCCTTCAATCAGGTAATCAATGAATGCTTTTCTTTTAATTCCCCCTGCTCTAAGCCTGGCCTAAGTCTCTAAGATCCTTCAAACGAGCCTGCTCCAATAGTCTTCTACCAGTGACCTTCCCTCAAGCTTCCCTCACTTTCAGTCTTTCACAGAGACCTGAGCAACGTCAATGGTCTGGAACTGGGCTTTCTACCAAGCAGCCACTGGTCACGCAAAGAAGCTAAAACATTCAGAGGACACAGCTGGCGTGATTAAGCAAATAATAGATCAACCAAATCATGTGCTTATAACGGTGTAATTCAAATAGAATATGTGAATACAGGGAAAAAAGCGTTTTTTATTCCCTGACATCCTGTACACAGTTTCAAAGCCAGAGGTCAGGGGACCATTTTATGGTGATTATGTTGCCTTGCCCAACCATATGCCCAGATGGAAGCTTAAGAAATAATTTCTCAATTCTAAAATAGTAGCACTTAAAAGCAGAATCTCACTCTTCTGATTCATCACTGGTTAAGAAACAAGCAGGAAGTTGGAGTCAGATTTTGTTTTTTTGTTTTTTTTGCAGAATTACCTGGAGTATGTAACGGTCTAAGGAAAGATCACAGAAAATAAACAACTAAGTTAAAAAAATTACTTTCTCTGATTCCTTTATTTTGAGAAGGTGCCCTCATAGCTTTTTGGCCTGTGCAAAGGAAAATAAGATCATATAACTGCCTGAGAATTCATAAAAAGACAACAGGGCTGCCTCTAGAAGGTGCAGACAGCAGGGTAAGCTACAGCATGCCAGCTCCACAACCACCAAAGTTTTCATGTCATTGAGATCCAGATAATAGGAACTCTAACTTTTAAGCTAGTTCTAAAGTTCCCAGGCCACATAGCTTCTCTGTTCTTAAAAGCTATGACCGGAGAACAGGGTTATAACTGCAAACCTATATGAATTGTGAGTCACACATTCAACGAAAAGGGGGAGCAGGGAAGCTTCCAGGAAAACAGAAACCAATAATCACTTGAATGGTAGGAGAGAAATACAGTGCAAATAGCATATTGGTGCCCCACCTCTATTTAAAAGGAAGCCCCTCTCAGCCCATTACAACAAAGCGTACATTAAATCTGAATATTTGCTCCAGATGTAACTCTGTGCTTAGCCAGCTCAAGACTGTCATTCTTTGGAATAGGTCACGCGACTCATGAGATCAACAGTTTTTTTTTTTTTTTTTTGTTTCTCGTCGGGTTTTTATCCTGAGGGTTTTATCTCACTGCTCTGTTTCCCACTGTTTTATCTCAGAGTTTTGGAATGTTCTTTTCCAACAAACAGAATGAACACCGTAAACAATGTAACAGGCAGGAACCTTGACACCGAAGGGGATGTTAAGGGATCTAAGGATCCCAAGATAAAGCAGGGAAATGTCGCAGCTGAGTGAGGCCCTGCATGAAAACTTGACAAGGCGGAGGTGTGGAAGGCGGAGCCGACAGTGAGCTCAAACTCTGTCTGCTAGATTTCAGGTATGTGGGTTTTAGCAGAATGTTAAATAAGTACATTTGTCAGCAATTACAAACAAGAGAAACGCTCAGAATGGTGTGTCACGCAGAATAGGTGCCACATAAATACTATCCAAATGAACGAGTCAACGAAGAGAGGAGAAATCAAGAATTTGCTGTCATCCACATGTAGAAGTTCTGATAAATCATGGAAATTTAGAATCAAAAGGGACCCGGAAAGTCTCTTCCCCCGTGAGTGATTTTGTCTGGACTACTTCACAGTCTTAGGTTTGAATGAGAGACCAAGAAGAAAGAAAGGAAAAGAAGACAACACGGAAGCAAGGCACAGATTTATTTTGGGGGAATACAAAGCATTCTAGAATAATGATGAGTAAGTGGTGAGGGGCAGTTTTAGAAGGAATGAAGGAGGGAAGGCAGGAAGGCAGGAAAATAAGAAAAGAAACTATCACAGGAGAAGGGAAGAGGTCATTATGATGTCATCACTCCTCCTGGGGCTGTAAATGACAGCAATCATTCATTGATAGCAACAATGCTTGTGCAGCCCTTTTCATCATTTAACTTGCAGAGAAGTTCAGATGAAACTTAAGACAGACATAGGGAAGGTTCTTAAAAAGGGTTCTTTCCAGGGTGGTGCCTGTGGCTCAACGGAGTTGGGTGCTGGCCCCATATGCCGGAGGTGGAGGGTTCAACCCCAGCCCTGGCCAAAAACTGCAAAACAAAAAAAAAAGAGAAAGGTTCTTTCCACGAAATCCACTTCCATTTATTTGCTAACAGGAGGAATTGTTCTGATTTAATTGTTGTCTTTTTGAAGCTGGACTGCATCAGAGTTAATCTGAAAACTATCTTTATCTCCCCCTCCCATGATAACAGCAGGCAGAGCAACCAAGGTGCTGCCAGGGTTATTCAAGGGAGGAAGAGAGAGGTGTGGGAAAGTGGGGTGTGGCCCCAGCCTAGAGATGACCTACCAGGCTCAGGGAAAGGTGGGGTGCCCAGTGTGTTCGGGGTCTTACTTTGCACCTGTAACCACTTGCAGACTATGCAGGAGAAGGTGGGCCTTAGAGGGGGGTGCTATGGCAGGGAGTGAGAGATTCCTGTGGGAGGTGTGGCTGTGCTATAATTCACCCAGAGAGACAAACTTCACTGGTAGCAAAAGAACAGAGCTCAACTTTTGCTGCCTGGTAAGGGCCAGAGGCCTTTTACTTCCATTTTCCTCAAATGAATATACCCTGGGATTTTGGTATGATCTGTAGGAGATGGAAGGACATTTAAAAACTAAAATAAGGCTTGCTATCAATCTTGGTAAATGAAGATTTGATTTAGAAAAATAAGGATGTGATGTTTCTTGCACTTGAGATGTCATGGAACAACTGTACCTCCGTTAATCTTTATTCAGCAAGCATTTATTGAGCACCAACTGTGAGGTAGACTTTCTAACAAGCTTCCGGATATAGTGAGCATGCAGAAATGGCTCCTGCCTCGGAGTAGTTTCTTAGATCTATCAAGAAAGGCAAGTAATGGCTCATTGCCTGTACACAGTGGTTACGCCGCCAGCCACACGCACGGAGGCTCCCGTGTTGGAACACAGCCCAGGCCTGCTAAACAATGAGAACTGCAACACGAAAATAGCCAGTGTTGTGGCAGGTGCCTGTAGTCCCAGCTACATGGGAGTCTGAGGCAAGAGGATTGCTTAACCCCAAGAGTTTGAGGTTGATGTGAGCTGTGATGCTACAGCACTCTACCAGGGTGACCTAGTGAGACTCTGTCTAAAAATAAAATAAAATAAAATAAATGCAATTAAACAAGGAATATGGTGTGCTAAGCATTTCAACAGAAGCACACGGATCTGAGACATCATAAAACGCGGGTCCATTATCTGGATTAAGGGCCAGAGACCTCGTTCTCCCGGAAGCTACTTTTTTTTTTTTTTTTTTTAAACATAACTGGTGAAAATGTTTTTTAATTGAATTTCATAGATACAATGATACTGGTAAAAAAAAAAAAAAACATAAATAAATCTATATTGCAGTATGACGAAGTAAGCTCATTTCTTTTTCCCCAACAGTCAAAAAATCTACACAATGCTTTAAACTTTGATCCTTTGGTTACAGTCTGATACTTTTCAGCTGAGACCCGAGTTCTGTCTTATTATCACAGACTTCATTCCTGTCACTACTGGGCTGAACACTTGCAGTGGTTACAAGGTCCTTGCTGTTTTCAAATCTCTCTCTCTGACTGAGCATCGAGTTCCCGGAGGTCTTGAAGCAAGACATTATTATTTTTTAAAAATCTTAGAAGAGTACAGATGAAAGTATATAAATGTCTGAACACAATAACACAAGAAAATGCCATGAAGCTATGCTAACCAGTTCGATGAAAATATTTCAAATTGTATATAAAACCAGCACATTGTATCCTATGATTGCACTAATATACACAGCTATGATTAAATAATAAAAAAGAATGTGTTATTGTTATTTTTCTTCAAAGTATTGTTAAACAATTTTTGAATAAAAAAATAAATAAATAAAAACAACTTTGCATCTCTGGCACCGCTTGTCCACCTCCTCCACGTAGGCTCTCCCTGCAAGGCTAAGAGACACAAAAATGGAGCGAATGAATGAACAGCAGAAACGCGCCAGTTCATCCGCGAAGGGCCCGGGCTGGACGCAGCGCCCAGCTCCGCCGTCCCTCGCAGCTGGCCGAGGAGCATCCGCTGGTTGGGGCCGCACTGCCCCCGTGCGGCCAGTCTGGGAAGTGCGAGTGGACCGGACCCCGCTGCACGGCTGAGCTCAGGCTGGTAGGAGAGCCGGGCCGGCCGCATCCTCAGGGACGGGAGAAATCCACCCCACTCAGCCCCTTTTCCGGAGGCAGCTCCCAGCCCCACTGCAAAGCCGGGGGGGAAGCCTTTCCTTAGAATGCAAGCTGGCTGAGAAGACTGAACCCCGCTTTACAAATTTGGGGACACAGGGAAATTGAGTCACGTTCCTTGCCTTGTGGGAATCCAGCCCACCCCGTGGCTCCTGCTGCCCTGGGAGAGCTGCCCCGGGCTGACCACCTCGAGCCAGCCTGCAGGGGTGGTCACGAGGACTCAGCAAAGTCTAACACGGGAAACACAGACATCAAATGGTGGGAGGCCCCGGGCCTGGTGGCCTTTAGCTGTTTCCCCCACAGTGGCTGCCTGACCAGTGATATTCGCAGCTTTTCCACGACAAAGTCCTGGCTTATCATCATTTCCTGGGACTTGCTCCACTTCCTTCTCTCAACTTTCCCAGGCCAGTAACACTCATGTACTGCCCCCCTCCCCACCCCCCCGGCCAGCTTATCCTTCTCAAACGAGAGAAACTTAGCTCCTTTTTCTAAATCAGATGCTAGAGGAAAACTAGTATAGAGAAATAGTCACACCCGTGGGTTGAAAGCTGGTCTGGCAGGGTTCAAATCTGCTCTTCACAGCTTACTAGCTGTGTGATTTTAAGAAGTTACTCAGCTTCTCTGTACGAATTTCTGCATCTGTAAACTCGCAATAGTCATAGCCCCCGCTGGCTGCGGCGTGTGAGGATTCTATAAGGAATACATACATATATAAGATACAGGATACTCAACACCTGTCTTATACAAAATAAGCACTCGGTGAAAGGTAGACGTCACTCTCCCAACTCCCCTCTCCCTGGGCTAGCCTAGAGCAGTGGTTCTCAAACTTTAGCACACATCAGAATTTCCTGGAGGTCTTGTTAGACGACAGGTTGAGGGGACCTGAACTTTCTGATTCACTAGGTCTAGAGAATTCAATATTCAATAGGGCTAGAGAATCTGCATTTCTTTCAGGTTCCCACTTGCTGCTATAAAGCTGGTTCAAAGACCATCCTTTGAGAACCGCTGCCTTACGCCATCTTTTCCATTTTCAAAAAGCACCATTAAGTTGTTTTTCTTGGCTTCTCCTAACCTCTGCCCTTAGAAACATTTAGAAGATTCAAATTATATTTTTTATAGAGCCTTTCTTGATCTAACGCTATAGGCAGAGAAGAATATATTTAGTATGCTGATAATTCTGTAAGAAAGAAGAGGAAATAAGAATGCATACATGTAGACCCTTTTATTTCTGCAAAAAAAGAAACCTAGGAAGGATAAGCCAGAAACCAATACATGGCAAAATTGCTTAGCTAGTGGGGTAGTGAGAACAGGAGGAAGAGCAGCGCCCCACCCAGTATACGCTGCTTTGCATTTAGTTTTGCCTGCTGGAAGCATGCTAGTGTTTTGCCTATTTAAAACATGGAATCAAATCAACAAGCCTGAGGAGAGGAGCCCAGAATTGAATAAAAACAGAAACAAATTAAACTAACGGAGTATCAAATGGATGACAGAACTGCATAGAAGGGGGAAAAAGAGAATGAACCCAAGTTTCTTTGTGCACAACACTTAGATATATGCCCTTGGTCTGAAGACAAAAAGAAGTACAGACAACTATTGTTTTGGTGGTGCTATGGGTGTCGTGATTCTGAAACTAGTTTGTGTGCATTTTAGAACTGAGCAAATGAGTAATCACAGCAATGCTTCTGGGAGCCTGGTTTCCTGCTGCGGGAGAAAGGAGATATAATTTATGGAATTGGGGGGAATAAGGAAGAACTCGTGATGTTGGCTTAAAATTAGGATATCAGTAAAAATCACAATTTAAAAAAAATCAAAACTAACGTCCAGGTGTGGTAGCTGACACCTGTAATCCTAGCACTCTGGGAGGCTGAGGCGGGAGGATCACTTGAGCCCAGGAATTTGAGGCTGCCATGAAGTACGATGACGCCACTGCCTGGGTGAAAAGAGCAAGATTCTGTCTCAAAAAAATAAAAAATTTAAAAATAATAACCTTGTCATGCATATATCTTTCTTGGCTATCTCTTCTGAAAGGGCCTAGATGAAATTCTCCTCCAGCAATAACGTGCACACTTAGATCTTGGTGTCCAAACACCACTCCCCTTTAAAAATAGCTAATTCTAAAATACAAGATAAGACCAGAACATTTTGTTGTGCCAGAAAATAAGGAGTGTTTTTAAAAAATCAAAAATATGGGTCATGTTAGGAGGAAGAAGCTGGAAGGGACTGGCCACATCGCTGAGTGAGAAATAAGTTAGCAAAAAGAATAAAGAATCACAATAGGAAAGGATTATAACACTTTGGGGGAAATAACCCAGTAAGAATCAGTGAATCCTTAATGATACTAAAGAAAGAAAAAATAAACAAATAATAAGAATGATTGCAAAGCTCTTCTTTATAATGAAACATCAACTAGTGAACGCAGAAGAAGTAACAGTTATTATAGAAAATCACCATTTTGCAACCATAGCATCGTAAGATATGGTTTAGATAAGAATCATCAAGGCACGGTAAAACCACTGGTGAAAGTTTTTTGAGGGCTAATATGTTCCCAGCCTGAAAATTGCTCCTTACAGATTATTTATTAACTGTAAGAGGAAAAAGTACTTTTGTGGCAGATAACACTGCTACTAAATGGCACCAACAGTGGGACAAATTATTATTTTATGAAATTCCTGATAAAACAGGCTAAGAAGGACATAGCATTACTTATAGAATGTTTCTGCCAAAGATGTACAACCTAAATTTAATTAGGAAGAAACTACTAGTTAAATTAAAAAACGATTCACAAGGCAATGGGCCTGCGTTGTTCAAAAACATTAATGTCAGAATTGACAAAGAAAAGCTAGGGAACCATTCCAGATTAAAGGACCTTACAGAGCAATGACAACTAAATGCAAGCCGTGATTCTCTATTCATATCAACACAACAATTCTCTATCGATGCAAAAAATTGTTATAAAGGACTTTACTGGCATAATTGGTAAAATTTGGATAAGGACTGCCTATAAAATAATACTATTATATCATTATTAAGTTTTCTGAATGATCATTGCTCCATGTAAGAGAATATCCCTGTTCTTACTAGATAAATGCTACAGTATTTAGGAGCTGGAACTTGTCTTAAATGATTTAGTGACAACAGCAATAACAGAGTTACAGAAAGAAAAGGATAAAGTAAATATGGCAAAGTATTTGTAATTGATCAATCTCAGTGAAGGACATACGAGAGTTACAATTTTTCTGTAAGTTTGAGACTTCTACAAAATAAAAATAAATGGGTGGCGCCTGTGGCTCAAGGAATAGGGCACGGGTTCCATATACCAGAGGTGGCGGGTTCAAACCCAGCCCCGGCCAAAAACTGAAAAAAGGAAAAAATAAAATAAAATAAAATCGAAAATGTTCATTGTCTCTAATCATCAGAGAAATGCAAATCGAAACCACTCTGAGATATTGCCTAATTACAGTGAGATTAGCCCACATCAGAAGTCCCATAATTCTAGATGCTAGCATGGACTTGGAGAGAAGGGAACACTTCCACACTGCTGGTGGGATTGCAAACTAATACAACCTTTATGAAAAGAAGTACGGAGAATCCTCAAAGAACTAAAAATTGACCTTCTATTTGATCCTAGCAATTCCATTACTAGGTATCTACCCAGAAGAACAAAAATCATTTTACCACAAAGACATTTGCGACCAGAATGCTCCTTGCAACTTAGTTCACAATTGCTAAGTCATGGAAGTAACCCAAATGCCTGTCAACCCATGAATGGATCAACCAACTGGAATCCCTACCATGGATACTATTCAGCCATAAGAAAAGACGGAGACTTTACATCTTTTATGTTCACCTGAATGGAGTTGAAACACATTCTTCTTAGTAAAGTATCTCAAGAATGGAAAAAAAAAAATACCCAATGTCCTCAATACTAATATGTAACCAATATATAAACATCTACATGCCTACATAAAAGATAAAACATAAATATAGTCTAGCAAGGGAGAGGGGAGAGAGTGGGGAGTGAGGAGGAGGAGGAAGGGCGATTGGCGGGATCTAACCTAATTTGCAAACTTGAACTTTACCTTAGAGTTGAAAACAATGTAACCTGAAGAATTGTACCCCTATACTAATTTGAAGTCAAAAAAAAAAAAAAAAAAAAAACAAGAAAGAAAGGAAGAAAGGAAGAAAGGAAGAAAGGAAGAAAAAGAAAAGAAAAGAAAATCTTTAGATGCGTCTCTCTCCCCAACTAGATGGCATAAAAAAGTTATCCTCCATTTTAACCCAGGGGTCTTCCACTAATTTTTCCACTATCACTTTTTTCTGTTGACATGTAGTCTCCTGGCTTGCAGAGCTGGTAGAGAGACATATTTGAGTGAAGGGGAAGGGGACAATTTGACACAATGTGTTTGCAATGTCTCAGGACAACCAATGAGATAGGACCTCAGGCAAAGAGTCTAGTGGACAGACGTGGAACTGGGTCAGCGGGTGCTACTCCCTGGAGAGTTCTTCTTGTGGGAGCTTGAAGAATAGGAGTGGCTCCTATAAAGAAGGCTAGGAGTGAATGGTGGGAGAACCAAGGGCAGCCACATCTCGGGAGCTGTGGAAGGATAAATTTCAATAGACAGACTATGTTCAATGGTGTGCAATGCCTTGAGGACTAAAGCAGACACCTAAAACGTCACCTGGATTTGGTCATAGGTGGCCTTGGCAACCTGAGCATATTTCAGAGGGGAGTAAGATTGGTGGCAAAGCCACACAGCAATACGTTAAAGACCAATTGTGGATGTGAAGTGTGATAGGACTTACACTTCTGACAAAGTGTAGGTTCTTAAAAGATAAATGCTACAGCTTACTTTGAAAAGTAGTAGGGCTGGAAGGGATTTGCGTATGGGAGATTGGAGCATTGGAAAAGGGGATACTTATGATACAGGATTCCCCCATTCAAGGCTGGACAAGGGACCACAGTTTCCTAGGCCTGGGCAATTTCATGAATGGAATGCCCTGACATCTGCCTTGCCCGGAGTAGAAGGGACTGTATCCATTTGTAAACATGCTCATTCACTTAGCCCCTACGGGAGGGGTTTCATCCATTCATTAATGCTCATTCATTTTGAAAAAGTGTTTTTCCACCTACCAAGTCCTGGCCAAATGTAACTCTCTAAACTATATATACCCCTAAAAGGACCTTGGCAGAGATTTCCTGATTTGGGTCTTTCCCTCTGCCAGAAGCTCTGGTGCTTTTTTTGTATTCTTTTCTGTATAATAAATCCTATCTTGCCACTGATGTGTGGTCCATGGGTTCATTCTTCAAATGCTTGAGACCAAGGACCTACTGAAGAAAGAAATTCTGGTAACACTGACATTGGCAAGAATGCAGAGGAAGCAGAGGGCAGGAGATGGGGCATAGCCCTGGGACTAGTCCTGAGCAGGAAAAGAGCACATCTCCCTGCCCAGGGTCCCCTGAGCACCAGGGCTTCTTTCAACAACATACCAAACTGTTACCCTCTTTCTCACATGGCTCCCACTGAGCCAATCATAAGAGCCTGGTAAGCAGAGTACTGAAACAGCCTCCCGCCCTCCCTCCTTTCCTGACTTCCTTCGTCTTCCTAACTATGTTGTCCTTTGTGAGCTGCAACTCCCTCTTCTTTAAAATGAGAAAATGTACTCTATCTCACAGGTTTTTCAGAGCATATTATAAAACAATATATGAAAACACCTTTAAACGAGAAATGTAATATATAATAATACATGAAAACCCTTTTACAAGGGAAATGTGATGAGGTAGCTTTTTTGTTTTCTTTTGTTTTGCTGTGTGTGGCTTTGTTGTTACTGTTTTCTGTTTGCAAATTATCATGGCAAAGATTTATCTAGCAGTGACACTGAAGGCTTACCATGTGCCAGACCCTCTGCTCTTAGGATCTGGCAAAGTTCCAGTGACCAGGAGACCTGGCAGTTGCCAAGATTGTTCTTTGCAAACTCTGGTTTCTGACAAGGCAGCTTACATAGGATTTTCTATTTTGGATTTTTTTTTTTTTTTTTAAATGTGTTCCCACACTGCTATGGACTAAGTCACCAGAGGTTTGATATTATGATTAACTGCAGAAATGTGAGCAGATGGAAGTGAGTTGGCAATTACTGATACGTGACTGGTTTGATAGCTCACAATGAATGGGTTTGTTATTGACAGAAGTTTATAATAACCAAATTTTCCACTAGGTGACAGCAAAGCCCATAGTATTATCTTAATCATCATTAGTCTTGAACAAATAATTGTTTGAGAATCTTTTGAAAGCAGTGGAATCTGCCATCACGGAGAGAGTAATTATTGCTAAAACTATGACATATGGCCGTGAGATGTTATTATTCTCCTGAAATAACTGAACTCCAGTTTTGATTTTATTTATTTATTTATTTTTGAGACAAAGTCTCACTTTATCACCCTGGGTAGAGTGCCGTGGCACAAGTGATTTTCTTACCTCAGTCTTCTGAGCAGCTGGGACTACAGGCACCTGTCACAACACACAGTTATTTTTTAAAGACTGGGTCTCACTCTTGCTCAGGCTCGTCTTGAACTTGTGAGCTCAGGCAATCCACCCACCTCGGCCTCCCAGTGTGCTAGAATTTCAGGCGTGAGCCACCGTGCCTGGCTGAACTCCAGTTTTTAAAAGCCAATTTTAGTTTTTGACATTCGAAATCACTAGAATTTATAGAAACAACTACAACACTCCAACCATAATAAAAGAGCGGACGTTTATTATGCATTTGCTTTGAGCGAGGCAGTGTTATAAATGGGCAAGTCCTCTGACACTCCCCAACTTCTAAGAGGTTTCACGGCGACCACAAGCCCCCTCCTTTCATAAAGAATTAACTCTTCTCCAGTCTCCCTTCTCTAACCGTAACAGCAGCTACTAGACCTGGGCTCACAGCTAAACTACCTTGCATGAGAAGAAAAGTTTAGTTAAGCATGTAAATGTCCACACTTGATCTTAGCTACAAGGCTGAGATGCAATGAATATAAATAGTTTAGTCAAGAGTCCTTTACAGAGTTTTCTGAACAATTTTCAATTATACTTGGTATTTTTCCAGAGCATTTATCTTCTTTTTAAATAAAAATTTCCCTTTACACTCCTGCTAACCCTTGATTGAGTTTTCTGTTGGTGGCTCATTCATCTAGGGACTGTCGAGTTTTGTAGGTAGCCTACTGCAGTTTTTTTTTTTTTTTCCTACAGACTAAGACTGAAACACCAGATAGAATGAATTTGACTTACCATGATAGAGAGCCTTAGCCATCACAAGGAAGTGGGAATTGCAGGGAGTAGCCTCACCTCTGAATGCTTGCTTTCCTCCTAAGCAGAGCAGAGATGGGGAAGGAAAAGGAAAGAGCTGTTCTGTAGCACCCTGATGCACAAGCAATCTTCTAGGTTTTTTTTTTTTT
Source organism: Loris lydekkerianus (assembly GCA_963574355.1). Lineage (NCBI taxonomy): Eukaryota > Metazoa > Chordata > Mammalia > Primates > Lorisidae > Loris > Loris lydekkerianus. The sequence continues at coordinate 22,987 of CAUYPK010117848.1, forward strand.
TCAATTTTTCTTATCAGAATAGCACATAAAAACCAGGCAGCCATTCTAGCTGTTCCTACACAGCTACCCACCTAGCTTTTTTCTTTTTAATAATTTTTGTCTCTGAAAGAATGCTATAAAGACCTAAGACCAAATTTCAAAAGGCATAACAAAGCATACAGTGAAAAAGTAAGTTTTCTCTTCTGCACCTATTCCCCAAAAGAAACCACTGGTGACCACAGCTACCAGTTTCCAATGCTGCTCACCCTGAGGGCTCCTCTGGGCTTGGCAGGGCAGGGGGAGAGATGCTGGCTCCTGATGGAACAGCTAGGAGTAGCTCATACCTGTGGGTGACACGTGTCACCTCCTGGTGATCCTCAGGGGCTAGGAGGTCATGCCATGAGGGGAAAAGAGCCAGGAACATTTTGGAATTAAAAACAAGATGGTCTTATTCTTACCTACAGGTTGGTGCAACCTAGGGCAATTCAGTGTAGGGTTATTATAGAAATGACCTATATTCTCACATGAAAGTTTAAAAATATGGGTAAGTGTATCTCCCTATTTAAATACACACACAAGATGTAGTTCTTTCCCTGCAATATGAAGGCCAAGCCCTGGTCTCCAAGTTTCAAAGCAACCCAAGAATCAACCAATGATGTCTCCATAAGACAGAAAGTGAGACTCCCAAGGTCACCACCAACTTATCCCATAATGTCAGCTAGAATCATAAGGAGTGACCATTGTAGAGTGGCGGTCAAGCCAAGCAAGCCATATCTGGCACCTACCTGATGTGCATTCACAAGGGTGAGCACATGTGTGCTGGGTGAGCATAATTATTAATAGGGTCCTTTTTCAGTCTCAAGAACTTCCCCAAGTTTGTTGATAAAGTACACGATCTCTCTAGAGACAGCTGCTCTGTGTTTCATCACCTCTGGTGCAGCACCTCCAGCTTGTTGGAATAATTATAAACCTCTAAGCCAGGGTAGGCTCAGGTGTTTACCATCCTTCAGACTCAAAGCTACAACTACTTTCTCTCCTTAGGCCTCTTTGAGTCTAGCAGTGTCCTGTTTTGTGGGCTCTTAAATACAAAAGGGCCAATTCCACCTTCAGTTCAGACAAAAAGACTTCTTGGCCTCCCTTCTAAGACGAGACGTTGTAGTTCTTCTCTTAGAAGGATCCCTACACTCAAATGTCATTCACCATTGAGAAGAGTAACTTCTCGTGATAATTTCTTAGGCCCTCTCTAATCTTTAGCATGTCCTCTGCAACATAAGAAAAAAAAAAAATCAACAAAACACTAAATTCAACTAGAAATTTCTGAAGGTTAATAATTTCAGAAGCATATCCTTCTGGATGTATATGTAAAATCATTTATTAATTATAGCTGCTTTTCATAGTTTTTCTAGGTAGATAATCATGATTTGTAGATAATAATTATATTGATACATTTTCAAAGCTTTTTAATTTCACCTTTTGAAAATTTTTGTTTTAGAGTCTAAAATGTCTAGGATGTTATTGAGTAATAATGACAGTAGGCTTGTCTTCTTGCTGACCTTAGCCGAGTGTCTCTAGCATTCTGTGGAGTACGGGCTGTGAGGTGGCAAGGCCCCCACAGCCTAGGAGATGATGACCCCCAGCTGCTGCTCCTCCTAGAACAACATTGTCTTCTATTCTGCCAGAAGTCATGTAGCCTCTGCATACTTTCCCTTTTATCTTTTGCCAGAAAGCACATAGTCTTTCCTCCCTAAAGTTAATCTTTACTGTATGTGCTAGATTTATGTCAGCAAAAGAAACTTGCTTTTGATAAAGTTTCTTTCTGCTTATCCAGTAACTTACCCCTTTTCTATCTGGTAAAACCTTGTAAAGATAAAATTATTCCTTCATCTAAATTCCCCTCTAGTAAGCAACTTTGTTAAGATAAGTGACCTAGTTTAGATACTATATAATAAAGCCGTTTCCACAGTTCAGGGCTGGCTGCAGTCTTAGATGCTCCAGTCCTTCCCGTCCCATCTTTGTGTCTTGTGTGTTTTGTTTCCTCATTCTCCTCCATTCCCACTCAGGTTCATTCTCCTTCCTAAAGCTGGTTCACAAAAGGTGGCGCCTGAACAGGGACCTCAGTATGAGAAAGTGAGTGCAAGCATGTGAGGGAAATCCCTGTGAGAAGAAAAAGGTGAAACTGTGTAGTTGGTGAGTAATTTTTGGGGCAGATAATCACTGTTGGGAGTCATAAATTATGGGACAGACAGGCTCACAGGAGTGAGAACTGTTTATTCAAATCCTTAAATCTATGCTTACAACTAGAGGTTATAAGGTCAATGCTATTCAATTGGTTTTTACATTTTGTTCAAGATGTTTGTACTTGGTTTCCTGAAGAAGGCACAGTCAATGCAGCAACTTGGGATAAGGTGGGAGAGAAATTAAGCTCTCATTATATAACTCACGGTTCTGCTCAAGTTCCCATTGATGCCTTTTCTCTTTGGAGTTTGGTCTGAGACTGTTTAGATCCCAGTCATGAACAAGGCCAGCCCCCTTTATTGATAAATTCAGATGTTTCTCCTTTAGCCTCTGTAAGTGACCCTCTGCCACCTGAATTTCTGAAGGAGTTGCAGAATGAGGAGTGTAAATATAAACAGGAATGCTCCTCTTCCCCCTCAGATGAGAGTTCTGATTTATTGGGTACTATCACTATGGCAGGATTCCATATTTTGTATCTTCCTAAAACTGTTTCTTTTTGTCCCAATTCTGAATTTCCCAAGCCTCCAGCTCCACCACCCTTTACAAAGAAGGATTACATATCCAAGTCCCCCTTTAAATCTCTATCACATCCCATTTCTAAATCTCCTTTACAAAAAACTTTGGAGCAAGCTTGGGCCCAGGGTGAATTTCTTCATGGATTTTCTTGTTTCCCCATCAGAGAAACTACTGATGCACAGGGTGGCAGAGTAAGAGAGCATCAGCCATTTTCTTTTAAAACCCTTAAAAAATTAAAACAAGCTTGTGCCCAATATGGCGCAACAGCCCCTATTACACTGGCTTTAGTAGACACTTTCTCTGATAATGCCTTAGTACCTAATGATTGGAAATCTGTAGCCAAGGCCTATCTTACAGGCGGTGATTATTTGTTGTGGAAATCAGCATGGGCAGATAGAACCTCAGAGCAAGCAGAGCATGACAGAAAACATAGTATTCCTTTCACTATGAATGTCCTCTTGGTGAAGGTGCCCAGGCGTCCATGGCTGCTCAATTAAATTATCCTCTTGAGCATTCCAACAAGTCAATCAATTGGCAATACAAGCCTGGAGAAAACTGCCCACTTCAGGTGTCAAGACAGAGGAATTTGGTAAAATCCACCAGGGCCTAGACAGGCCTTGCCAGGATTTCATCTCACACCTTTTATAGGCAGTCAGCCGTATTATTGTTGATGTTGAAGCTGGCATGATACTTGTTAAACAATTAGCTTATGAAAATGCCAACTCAGCTTGCCAAACTGCTATGCACCCATATAGAAAGAAAGGCTCCATTTCAGATTATATTAGACTTTGTGCAGACCTCCTTATATTCTCAGGCCTAAGTATGGCAGCAGCTTTAAGAGATGCAGGCTTTAATGTCTAGCCCTGTAAACATCGCTCCTTTAAATTGGCTGGTAGAAATCAAAAGGGAAGCTGCTTCCGTTGTGGACAATCTACTCATTTTGTTAAAAATCATCTAGTAATAACTCCTGCTACTACTAACAATCAATCTCCAGTTAACTCTTGCCCTCCCCCTACTCAACCCCACCCATCCAGGCTCATGTCCTTGTTGTCCCTGAGGAAAACACTGGGCTAATGAATATAAATCTGAATATGATGCTAATGGAAATTCCCCTTGGGGAAATGGATCATGAGGCTATCCCTGGCCCCCTCAAACAGTAGGGCCAATGTCAGTTTACCCAAAATAAGTTCTTTCCCCACAGCCGATTGCCCAAACATCTCCCAGCTATGTAAAGCCACAACCAGAAACATGGGCTTGGACCTCAGTCCCACCAGCAGATCTGTATTAACTCCAGAAATGGGCCCACAAGTGATTCCAACTGCATGTTTAGACCTTTGCCTGAAAAGACTGTAGGCCTTCCTTTAGGACAGAGTAGTCTTACTATGAAAGGGTTAGCCAAGAAATAGTTTGTTCTCCTAGGAGTAATTGATTCTGATTACACAGATGAAATAAAAGTTTTGGCTCATACTACTCAAAATATAGTTATTATTCCCCCTGGAATGAAAATTGCTCAACTTTTACTCCTTCTTATATATCCAACGGGTCAGTTTTATCACCCAAACCAGAGGCTCTGCAGGTTTTGGGTCCTCAGATGGTGCTTATTGGATGCAACAAATAGACCAGCAATGGCCTGAATTACAGTTAACAGTTCAAGGCAATAAAATTATAGATGTGTTAGATAGAGGAGCTGACATCTCTGTCACTGTTCAGCGATACTGGCCTCAGTTCTGGCCTACCCAGGAAGGCATGTCTGACCTCCATGGTGTAGGACAAACTACTTCTCCTCATCAAAGTTCCATTATTCTTAATTGGCACGATGATGAGGGACATTCTGGAGCTTTTCAGCCTATGTCCTTCCTGGATTCCCTATCAACCTCTGGGGTAAAGATGTCCTCTCCAGTATGGAAGCATTTTTATTCAGCCCTATTGACATTGCTGACATTCTAACAAATGCTGGACCAAGGATTTCTCCCTTTTAAGGGATTAGGAAAGGAACAACAGGGCACAACTGACCCTATGCAACCTATTTGTCACAAGCCCTGTGTGGGACTTGGATATTCTTTTTCCTAGGGACCATGGTAACTCCTACCACCACATCATGAACTGCTGACCCTATTGTATGGCTATCTAACAACCCAGTGTGGGTGGACCAGTGGCCCCTAACACAAGAAAAACTAAGCTGCTACAGACCTAGTAACCAAGCAGTTGTCTTTAGGACATATTGGACCTTCTAACAGCCCCTGGAATACGCCAATTTTTGTCATCAGGAAGAAGTCAGGCAAGTGGTGTCTTTTACAAGATCTTAGAGCCATTAACAAAACAAGGGAATGAAGGAAAAACCCTTGAAGAAATCGGTCTAGGCAAGTATTTTATGAGGAAGACCCCCCCAGGCAATTGAAGCAGCTTCAAAAATACACTACTAGAACTTGACCAAGCTGGGTGTTAATGTTGCATGTATGCTCTTCTCCCTCACAGACTGCATCTCTTCCCTAGCCACACTCCTCCTCTGGTACCCCTGCATTTTGAGATCTGGCTCCTTCCAGTGGTCCACAGAATTGGGAAGGTGTTTCTCCCAAATTTGTCTGCAGCTGGAGTGTGCCACCACGTTGGAGGTGCTGCCACAGTTGGGGGTGCCACTGTGGTCGTTGTTGCTGCCACTCCAGTCCTGCACTATGCACTTTCTCAGCTCCAGACCAGTCTCCCACCTTGCATATCTTCACTTCTCTTCAAGTCACAGTTTCAGTGCAGCTGCACCATGACCCGTGCAATACCTAGCCCTAGCAAGGAACCTGAAGACACTCCAGACTCTGCAGGGGGTAGGCTTCCAGACTGGGAATTCAGAAATGCAGGGAAAATATTTGTTCAACTTTTATGCCAGTCAAGAGTATGCCCCAGCTCATAGCAGGATCTCTCTGGCCAAGGAGTCCTGGTGTTCAGTGGCTCTCTCCCATGTGGTGAAACAAGAGGTCTTCTTTTATTCACTGCTTGCTTATAGAGTCACATAGCAAGCCACTCTCTTGTGGGAGGAGATGGACTCTCATCCTCTTTTGGATGGTTTTTGTACCTGAAATTTGCTTCCTTGATGTCACAACTTGCCTCAACAGGGATGCCATGCACTTATCAATCTTCTCTCTCAGCTCAGCTCTTGACCTTCAGCTTTATTGGGTTCCTTCTGGACATTATCTCTTTCTCTGGATGTGAGCTTATGTTGCAATCTGGCTCCAGTCTACCATCTTACCAGTTCCCATGGTTTCATACCTTAAGTTTAAATATTTTTTATCCAGTAAGAATAAATTTTTGTTAATGGTGATAAGTGAGGGTCTGATTTCAATCTTCTACATGTCACTAACCAGTTTTCCCAGTGCCGTTTGTTAAATAGGGAATATTTTCCCCAATGTTTGTTTTTGTTAGGCTTATCCAAGATCAAATGATGATATGTGAATGGGTTTATCTCATTCTACTCCATTTTGTTCCTTATATGTACATCTCTATGTTTGTGCCTGTACCATGCAGTTTTGATCATTATAGACTGGTAGCATACCCTGAAGTCTGGTAATGTGATACCTTCTGATTTATTTTTTATTTCTAAATAATGTATTGGCTATTCAAGACTTTTTGTGATACCATATAAAATGAAGTACTATTTTTTCAAGTTCTTTAAAGTATGACATTGGTGCTTTGATAGGAATTTCATTAAATCTATAGATTGCTTTGGGTAGAATGGACGTTTTAACAATGTTGATTCTTCCCAGCCAAAAGCATGGAATGTTTTTCCACTTGTTAATATCTTCCACTATTTATTTTCTCAGGATTTCATAATTCTCACTATAGAGATCTTTCACATTCTTTGTTAGATAAATTCCCAGGTATTTCATCTTCTTTGTCACTACTGTAAAATGAATAGATTCCTTGACTATATTTTCAATTTGACTATTGTTGGTATATGTAAAAGCTACCCATTTGTTAGAATTGATTTTGTGTCCTGTGACTCTGTAATATTCTTTGATCATTTCTAAGAGCTTTGTAGTTTAGTCCCTGGAGTTTTCCAGGTATAAGATCATGTCATCCATAAAGAATGAGAGTTTGATCTCTTCTGACCCAATTTGAATACCCTTGATTGCTATGATTGCTATGGTTAAAACTTCCATTCTCTTGCCTGATTGCTATGGTTAGAACTTCCATTACTATGTTGAATAGCAGTGAAGACAATGGGCATTCTTGCCTAGTTCCTGATCTGAGTGAAAATGTTTTCAATTTCACTCCATTAAATATGATACTGGTTGTAGTTTTGCTGTAAATGACCTCTACCAGTTTAAGAAATGTCCCATCTAAGCCTATTTTCCTAAGTGTTCTTCTAATCATGAAAGGATGTTGGATAATACTAAAAGCTTTCTCTACATCAATTGATAGAATCATATGGTCTTTGTTTTTTATTTTATTTATACAGTATATTGTATTTATAGATTTATGTATGTTGAACCAAGCTTGTAACCATGGGATAAAGCCAAGTTGATCATGGTGCATAATGCTTTTGATGTGCTATTGAATTCTGATTGCTAGGATCTTATTGAACATTTTTGCATTGATATTCATTAATGATATTGGTCTATAGTTTTCTTTCGTTGTTGGGTCCTTTTCTGGTTTGAGAATCAAGGTGATATTTGCTTCATACAATGTGTTGGGGAGGAGTCCATCTTTTTCTATGTTTTGGAAAATGTTATGTAGTATAGGTACTAGTTTCTCCTTGGAGGTTTTGTAGAATTCTGTTGTGAATACTTTTGGCCCCAGACTTTTTTTTTTTTGGGGGGGGGATGATTTTGTATATTTGATGCTGTTTCAGTGCTTGATATAGGTCGAGTCAAAATTTATGATTCTTTCTGGTTGAGTCTAGCAAGGTGGCATACTTCCATGTATTGGCCCATTTCCTCCAGATTTTCATATTTCTGAGAATAGTTTTTTGTAGTAATCATTGACGATTTTAAAAATTTATGTAGTATCTGTTGTTATTTTTCATTTTTCATTCTTTATTTTTTCCTGCAGTTTTTGGCCAGGGCTGTGTTTGAACCCACCACCTCCGGCATATGGGGCTAGTGCCCTAACCCTTTGAGCCACAGGCACCGCCCCATTTGACATTTCTGATTGACATTATTAGAGATTTTACTTTTCTGTTTCTTGTTATGCTGGCCAATGGTTTATCAATTTTATTGTTTTTTTTTTTTTTCAATGAAACAACTTTTTGTTTCATTGTTCTTCTGTATGATTCTTTTGTTGTCAATTTCAAATAATTCTGCTCTAATTTCTGTTATTTCTTTTCCTTTGCTGGGTTTGGTGTTGGATTGTAATTCATTTCCAGTTGCTTGAAATGACATATTAGGTTGTTGATTTTCTCTCATTCTGTTTTCTTGATGAAGGCTTCTAAAGCTATAAATTTCAATCTTAGGACTGGCTTTGCAGGATCCCACAGGTTTTGATAATTTGTGTCTTCATTATCATTTTTTTCTAAAAATTTGGAGATTTTATTGTTAATTTTCTCTTTCACCCAGCTATCATTCAGCCTCAGGTTATTTAGTTTCCATGACATTTTTTTAATGTAAAGATTCCTGTTTCTTTTGAGTTCAACTTTAATTCCATGATGGTCCAAGAACACATGAGGAATAATTTCTATTCTTTCAAATTTGTTGAGGTTAGACTTGTATCCTGACATATAATCAATATTTGAGGATAATCAACCGGCTAATGAGAAGAAAGAATATTCAGTTTTATTAGGATGCAATGTTCTGTAGACGTTTGTTAAGTCCATTTGTTCTAGAGTCAAGTTTAAGTCCAATATTTTTTCGTTTATTTTCTTGTTGGAGAATCTATCCAGAACTGCCAAAGGGGAGTTAAAATCTCCAACATTATAGTGCAGGAAGATATCAAATTGTTCATATCCATTAGGGTTTGCTTTATAAATTGAGAACCAGGGGGATGGAAACCAGCCTTCCACAGAAGCTCCCATCCAGAAGGAGAGTTAAAGAAAAAAAATTTAGCAAGTAACCCAGTGGATTTGAACTGCACCAAGAGAGAAGGCTGAAAAACGCACATCAACCCCACTGAGGCGAGCTAGGACCACAAGGATACAAACAAAAGGTACAAAATCCATCACCAAGTGGATGGGAGTTCCCTCCCCCATGCAATCAGCTCAGAGTGCCCCACAAACAAATGGGCAGAGTCCAAAGTTCCTCCCACTACACTCCATGGGCGATATCCTCTAAAAACTGGACCTGCCTCCCCTACTAGGGAGATTTGTTGTTCTCCTGCCAACCATAAAACTGTATAAAACTGTATATACTCTCTACCTGCAAATCTGAGCTTGCAGCACTCCCCTCGACTCTCACTCTGAGGTCTGGAGGCCTGTCCCCCAGGAGTTCAGATTCTTGGGTGATTTCCCCAGGGGTGTGGACAGTGCCTAAACTGCAGCTGGTCAGCACTGACTCTGGGGCATGGGAGTGAGGAGAGGATGGTCGGCTGAGAGGGAAATACACTGAGCTGCAGCAATTCCCTGAGGCATGTCTTTTAGCAGCAATACATCCAGGCAAAAAATCGTATAAAACTGTAAATATTCTCAAACTGCAACCCTGAACACCCAGCACTCCCCTCCACTCTCACTCTGAGGTCTAGAGGCCTGTCCCCCAGGATTCCAGACTCTTGGGTGATTTCTCAAGGGGTGTGGACAGCACCTAAGCTGCAGCTGGTCAGCAGTGACTATAGGGTACAGGAGCAAGGAGAGGATGGTCAGCTGAGAGGGAACCACACCAGACCAGCAGTTCCTGGTGGCACAATCTAGCAGCTGTCATTGGGCAGCAATAAGGCTCAGACCCGGATATTCTGAAGCCACACCCCCTGTCTCCCTGGGCAACCACAAGAGGCTGGCAACCACCCATGAGTAAAGGATTTGCCTTACCAACTCACAGACCCAGGAGCTCCCAGGGTGGGGCTGACAAAGAGGACCGCTTTACTGAGCCTAAGACACACCTGGCCTTCAGGGGATCGTCAGCCTATAGACAAACGAAGGTAGCAGGATAGAACTGACAGTAACTTCAATAAGGGTGGAGCTGGACCTGAGTGAACAACCCCCAACCTTCATCAAGCACCCAAGGTTGTCAGGCCTGACCTCCTCCTGCTAGATAGAGGCAGAGTACAGCGGCCTGGCAGATTTCTTTGTGATTCAGGCAGGTGTAAACCCCTGGAGTATGTGTTCACTACAGGCAACTTGGTCAGGCAACTGCAGGGCTATCAGGAACTGGTTGTGACAGTGGTGAAAAGTAGGGAAGGAGGCATCAACCTTCCCAGACTGATCTATTGGCTTAGTGGCTCCTTCTGACTCCACACAGCACTGAACCCATATTAGAGCAATAACCAGACCCCTCTGATCCAGTTCCCAGAGACATCTTAAACTCTCCCACCCGAGACAGGTGGTGACAGAGACAATTGATTTAGACCTTTTGAACTGAGTCAATTGCCTGAGGATTATTCAGAGGGTGCCCTGGATGTGTGGTTGTAGGAAAGTTTGATTTTTCTTCTCCAATTGTTGCCAGTGGTGGGTGGGGTGACTTAATTGCTGATATTTCTCCACAACTGAGACTTCAATCCAGGGTAACTGTTTCCCTAGGGTTGAACAAAAACCAGCTGAAAACTAGACAGAGCCATTTAGCCCCTCCACCAAACAGGGCCCCAGTTTCTCAGGTCAAAGCACTGTACGGGTCCTCGACAAAGCTCCAGAGGAAAAGTTAAAGTGAGTAAAACAATCATGGGGTGGAACCAGCAGAAAAACTCTGGTAACATGAATAACCAGAATAGATCAACCCCCTCAAGGAAAGATATGGCAGATACAATTCAAGATCCCATTCATAAAATACGGGCTGATATGTCAGAAATCAAATTGAGAATTTGGATTGAAAACAAGAATAATAAAGTGGAGGAAAATTTGGAATTAAAACTTCAAGCAGCAACTTAAAACTCGGAATTAGGAATTCAAGAAGAAATTCAAAAGTTGTCTCAAGAATTTAATGAATTTAGAGACAAAACCACCAAAGACTTAGACACACTGAAGCAGGAATTTGCAGCCCTCAAAGATCTGAAAAATACAGTAGAATCCCTCAGTAACAGAGTGGAGCAAGCAGAAGAAGGGATTTCTGACATTGATGACAAAGCCTTTGAATGCTCCTAAACTCTCAAAGAGGAAGAGAAATGGAGAGCAAAAACGGATCATTCTCTCAGAGAGCTCTGGGATAATTTGAAGAAGGCTAATATCTGAATTATTGGAATCCCTGAAAACAATAAAGTGGCCTCACTAGGCACAGAGGCCTTTCTCCATAAAATTATGGAAGATAATTTTACAGATATGCTTAAAGATTCTGAAATTCATATAACAGACAGTTTCAGAATCCCAGCATGACTCAACCCCAATAAGACATCCCCCTGGCATATCATAATTAACTTCACTAAAGTTAACATGAAGAAGAAAATTCTCAAAGCAGCCAGACGAAAGAAAGCCATTACATACAAAGGGAAGAATATTAGAATGACTGCAGGTCTTTCTGCTGAAACTTCTCAAGCCAGAAGAGGGTGGTCATCGACTTTTAATGTTTTAAAGCAAAATAACATTCAACCCGGATCCTGTATCCAGCTAAACTGAGTTTCATTTATGATGGAGAAATTAAATACTTTAATGACATTCATATGTTGAAGAAATTTGCCATAACCGAACCAGCTCTTCAGGATATTCTCAGACATATCCTCCATAATGACCAACCCAATTCTCTACCACAAAAGTAAACTCACGCAGAAATTTTTGATCAAACTCCAACTTCCACACTGGCAAAAGAATTAAAAATGTTCAGTGGACTTTTGAAAAACTTGATACCCAAAATTTTACAAGATTTATCAATATTCTCCATTAATGTGAATGGCTTAAATGGTCCTCTAAAGAGGCACCGGTTAGCTGATTGGATACAAAAACTCAGGCCAGATATTTGTTGCATACAAGAGTCACATCTTAACTTAAAAGACAAATACAGACCTAGGGTGAAAGGATGGTCATCCCTATTTCAGGCAAATGGTAATCAGAAAAAAGCAGGTGTTGCAATTTTACATGCAGATACAATAGGCTTTAAACCAACAAAAAGTAAGGAAGGATAAAAATGGTCACTTCATATTTGTTAAGGGTAAGAATCAATATGATGATATTTCAATTATTAATATCTATGCACCCAACCAGAATGCACCTCAATTTATAAGAGAAATTCTAACAGACATGAGCAACTTGATTTCCTTGAACTCCATAAAAGTTGGAGATTTTAACACTCCTTTGGCAGTGTTGGATCAATCCTCCAATAAAAAGCTGAGCAAAGAACTTTTAGATGTAAACCTAACCATCCAACATTTTGATTTAGCAGACATCTACAGAACATTTCATCCCAACAAAATTGAATACACATACTTCTAATCAGCCCACGGAGCTTACTCCAAAATTGACCACATCTTAGATCAAAAGTCTAACCTCCGTAAATTTAAAGGAATAGAAATTATTCTTTGTATCTTCTCGAACCACCATGGAATAAAAGTTGAGCTCACTAACAACAGGAATCTGCATCCTCATACAAAAACATGGAAGTTAAATAACCTTATGCTGAATGATAGCTGGGTCAGAGATGAGATTAAGTAGGAAATTGCTAAATTTTTGGAACAAAACAACAATGAAGACACGAATTATCAGAACCTCTGGGATACCCCAAAGGCAGTCCTAAGAGGGAAATTTATAGCACTGCAAGCCTTCCTAAAGAGAATGGAAAGAGAGGAAGTTAACAACTTAATGGGACATTTCAACTAACTGGAAAAGGAAGAACATTCCAAAACCAAACCCAGTAGAAGAAAAGAAATAACCAAAATTAGAGCAGAATTCTGTGTTATAGGCCAGTCTCACAGAAGTTAGATGGTACCTCAAAGTAGTTTTGATTTGCATTACTCTGATGATTAAAGATGATGAGCATTTTTTCATATGTCTGAAGGCTGCGCCCCTGTCTTCTTCAGAGAAATTTCTCTTCAAATCCCTTGCCCAGCCCGCGATGGGATCCTTTGTTTTTTTATTGAAAAATCCCAACACCAGAGAGGTTGGTGAGGATGTGGAGAAAAGGGAGCAATTTTGCACTGCTGGTGGGAATGCAAATTAATACATTCCTTTTGGAGAGCTATATGGAGAACACTTAGAGATCTAAAAATAGATCTGCCATTCAATCGTTTAATTCCTCTTCTGGGCATCTACCCAGAAGACCAAAAATCACATCATAACAAAGATATTTGTACCAGAATGTTTATTGCAGCCCTATTCACAATTGCTAAGTCATGGAAAAAGCCCAAGTGCCCATTGATCCATGAATGGATTAATAAATTGTGGTATATGTACACCATGGAATACTATGCAGCCTTAAAGAAAGATGGGGCCTTTACCTCTTTAATTTTTACATGGATGGAGCTGGAACATATTCTTCTTAGTAAAGTGTCTCAGGAATGGAAGAAAACGTACCCAATGTACTCACCCCTACTATGAAACTAATTTAGGACCTTCACATGAAAGTTATTACCCAGTTACAACCTAAGAATAGGGGGAAGGTGGAAAGGGTGGGGAGGGAGGGGGGAGGTGGGTAGAGGGAGAAGGATTGATAGGATTACACCTGCAGTGCATCTTACAAGGGTATATGTAAAACTCGGTAAATGTGGAATGTAAATGTCTTAGCAAAATAACTATGAAAATGCCAGGAAGTCTATGTTAACTATTGTGATGAAAATGTGTCAAACGGTCTATGAACCAAGTGTATGGTGCCCCACGATCATATTAATGTACACAGCCATGATTTAATAAAAAAAAAAAAAGAAAGGTATAAAACACTGATGAAAGAAATTGAAGAGGACACACACACACACACACACAGTAGAAAGTTCAAAAAAAAAAAAAAAAAAAAAAATCCCATGTTTGTGGATTAGCAGAATTAATTTTGTCAAAATGACCATACTACCCAAAGTTATCCACAGATTCAATGTAATCCCTATCAAAATTTCATTCTTAATAGAAATACAAAACACAATCCTAAAATTCATATGAAACCCAAAAGGACCCTGAATAGCCAAAGCAATTCTGAATAGAAAAACAAACAACAACAACAACAACAACAACAAAAAAAAAAAAAACCATAGCTGGAGACATCACATTAATAGACTTCAAGAAATACTAGAAAGCCATAGTAACCAAAACAGCATGGTACTGGGATAAAACCACATGCAGAGACCAAAGGAACAGACTAGATAACCCAGATGAAAATGCACACATTTATAGCTAGCTCATTTTTGATGAATGTGCTAAGAACATACATTGAAGAAAGACCAGTCTTTTCAATAAGTGGTGCTGGAAAAACTGGATATCTACATTCAGAAGAGTGAAACTAGACTCTTATTTCTCATCAAAGGCAAAATTCAATTAAATGGATCAAAGACTTAAATGTAAGATATGAAACTACAAAACCACTAGAAGAAAACTTCGGGGAAATGCTTCAGGATATTGGTCTGGAAAAAGATTTCTTTCTTTTTTTTTTTTTTTTTTTTTTGAGACAGAGTCCCACTTTGTCACCCTCAGTATAGTGCTGTGAGGTCACAGCTGACAGCAACCTCAAGCTCTTGGGCTCAAGCAATTCTCTTGCCTCTGTCTCCCATGTAGCTGGGACTACAGGTGCCTGCCACAATGCCCAGCTATTTTTAGAGATGAGGTCTGGCTCTGGCTCAGTCTGGTCTCAAACACTTGACCTCAGGTAATCCACCCACCTTGGCCTCCCAGAGTGCTAGGATTATAGGCATGAGCCATCGCACCCAGCCCTTGGGCAAAGATTTCTTGAGTCAGACCACAAAAGCACAGTCATCCAAAGCAAAAATTAACAAACGGGACTATATCAAGGTAAAAATTGTCTGCACCTCAAAGGAAACAATTAAGAGAGTGAAGAGGAAACCTATCAATAGGAGAAGGAATTAATAACCAGAATATATAATAAGGAATTAATAACCAAATATATAAATAACTTGAGCAATTCAATAGCAAAAAAAAAAAAAAAAAAGAAGAAAAAAAAGAAATATTTCGATTAAAAATGGGCAAATGACCTGACTCAATATTTCTTAATATAAGTCATACAAATGGCCAACAGTTATGTGGAAAAATGCTCAACATCATTAATCATCAGGGAAAAGTAAACCAAACATACAATGATGGCTATTACCAAAAAGACAGAAAATAACAAATGTTGGCAAGGATGCAGAGAAAGAGGAACACTATTGGTGGGAATGTAAAGTTGTACAGCCAATAGGGAAAACCTCACTGCTGGAAATATATCCAAAAGAAAGGAAATCAGTATACTGAAGGGATATCTGCACTCCCCTGTTTACTGCAGCACTCTTCACAATAGCCATGATAGGAAATAAACCCAAGTGTCCATCAACAGGTGAATGGGTAAAATGAATGTGGTATATATACACAATGAAATACTATTCAGCCATAAAATCAATGAAATTCTCTCATTTGCAGCAACATGGATAGAAATGGAGGACATTATGTTAAATGAAATAAGCCAGGAATAGAAAGACAAATCTCACATGTCCTAACTCTTATGTGGGAGCTAAGAAAATTGATCTCATGGAAGTATAAATACAATGGTGGTTACCAGAGGCTGAGAAGAGTAGTTGGGAAGGAAGGATGAAGAGGAGGGGTAAATCGGCACAAAAATACAGTTAAATATAAGGAATAAATTTTAGTGTTTGCTAACACAGTAGGGTGACTATAGGTGATATAGTTGTTCCCTCATTTCTCCCAGTCTCGATTCCCAGTTTCCCCAAATTCAGCCTATTTTAGTCTTTCTTCCCATCTCATCTCTCAATTGTTTATAATACAGAATCACTTAGTGCCTCTAACATCTTAACACATAGTTGATTGGCAATTTTGCACAGAAGCTATCCACATTACTGGGTTACTTGTGATTGGTTGGCAATATTACCAGTTTATTGTATATTTCAAAATAGATAGAACAGAAGATTTGGAATAGACCCAAAACAAAGAAATGATAAATATTTGAGGGGCTGGATATCTCAATTACCCTGATTTGATTACTACATACTGTATGTATCAAAATGTACCCCAAATAGGTACAATTATTATGTAGCAACAAAAAATAAAAATTATAAAAATTAATATGGAAAGATGTTCATAGGTTATATGCAAATACTATACCATTTTATTTTACTTTTTATTTATTTATTTATTTATTTATTTATTTATTTATTTATTTATTTATTTATTTTGTGACAAGGTCTTGCTCTGTTGCCTAGGCCAGAGTGCCATGGCATCATCTTAGCTTACAGTAATCTCAAACTCCTGGGCTCAAGTGATCCTCCTGCCTTAGCCTCCCATGGCTACAGGCCCATGCCACCATGCCCAGCTAATTTTTCTAAATTTTGTATTGATTGGGGTCTCATTATGTTGCTGAGGCTGGTCTTGGTCTCGAATTTGTAGCCTTAAGTGATCCTCCTGTCTCAGCCTTCCATAGTGCTGGGATAACAGCCATGAGCCACCAGGCCCACCTATACTATTTTATACAAGGAACTTGAACATCTGTGGATTCTAGCATCTGTGGGGGTCCTGGATCCAATCCCCCACAGGTACCAAGGAACAATTATATATGCAACAAAAGTCCTTAGGGTGGTCCTTTACGTCCAACTACTAATTGTAACATTATAGAAGAGTTACTGCTCTGTTTTATCTTTTACCATATTATTTTATTTCATTGGGGGAAGTATGTAGAAAGACATAATAAGGACTTTAAGATAAATCAAACAAGAAATTTTAGTACATAGAAAATTTAATTAGAAATAACTTAAATATTTCATCATTAAGTTTTAATTCAGTGCCTTGGCACAAGAGGCTTAAAAGAACATTGGGGTCTGATTTTACTTTAGTTCAGATAAACAGAAATAACAAAAATTTATGATACATGTGTGTGCATATATATATATATATATATATATACACACACGTATACACAACACACATACATACATGTATACATATACTCAAATTATGTGTATATAATCAAAAGATACATATTCAAAATATATATCAATTCAAGATAAATAGGGTTTATATATTTAGATCCAGACATACTCTATTCATTCACACAGATATGCATCTTTTGCCTATATTTATATATCTATCTCTCTCTCTGTATGTATATAATTTAAAAATTTTTTAAATTACTTTATTTCTATTCTACCACTTTTAACTGCTATCATTCTTTTAAAAATTGTTAATTCAGATAGGGAATGAAACATTTTTGTGGAATCAAAGATGATTCTGATCTGGAAGGAACCTGAGTATGAACTTGGGCCTGTTTCCTGTCTGCAGGAAGACAGATGAAAGCGCTCCTAACAGAGATGGACTGTCTGTTCTTTGCTTAAAAAGTTATATTTCTCAGCTACTGGGGTAAAAATATCTATCTCATGAAGTGATTTTTCTCAAAATATTCTTTTCTTTAGCTATAGACGCAGTAAAACTAGACTTGCACAACTAAGTTTTTATCTTGCTTCCAATCTGACTTGTTTCCTAGAAAAGCTACCTCCTATGTTAGTTGCAGTGGTAAGTATGGCAGAAAGAGAGACATGGCAGTGAGACTATTTCAAGCAGTGAGGAGCATATCAGCAAAAGGTTTTGTGAAAGTTTCTTGGGAACATGATATTCTTTAGTGCACAAGCAACCACTTGTGTTTTCCTGTGTGTAGAAGATCACTTGAGGTTTTCCAAAGTCCTCCAACTTTTGTGTGGCCTTTTACAATGCAATTTAAAAAAATCTATGATTTATTAAAGTAACAAGTTGTTAGTTAAAAATGCTGACAAACCTGCCAGTTTAGATCTAAATTTGGGTTTAAATCAAGCATTAAGCATTAAGTCCCCCCTAAAAAAGACAAAACCTTGAAAATTTTATTTTCACAGGAACTTGCACAGAAATAATATGTATGTTGTATAATATATATATATACATATATCTGTTTCCTTAATTTGTCTCTGCTGTGTGCACACGATTAAGAGAAGATGCTTTTCTCTATTTATTTTGGTTTGGTCAAGGATGTTCATCATATTTATTTTTTTTTGAGACAGAGTCTCACTATGTCACCTTTGGTAGAGTGCCATAGCGTCACAGCTCACAGCAACCTCAAACTCTTGGGCTTAAGCGATTCTCTTGCCTTAGCCTCCCTAGTAGCTGGGTCTATAGGTGCCCGCCACAACGCTGGGCTATATTTTTTTGTTGTTGTTGTCATTGTTGTTTAGCAGGCCTGGTCTGGGCTTGAACCTGCCATCCTTGCTGCACGTGGCTGGTGCCATAACCACTGTGCTATGGGCACCGAGCCATATTTAGATTATGAAAGACTTTGTCTTACTTACTTTAAGTGATGAAAACTGTAGTTATTAATCTATGAAGAAGAATTCTATAGGTGAATAAATAATAATACAAAAAATTAGGAAAACATGTAAACTCAAGTTATGAGGTATTTCAAAGATACAATGCCAGTAAAAATTCTTTCTTACAATTTGCAACTGCTGGATCTCTTGCTTTAGTTTTTTTGTCCTTAAATTTGGAGAAACATAGAAGAGTTTGAAATAAAAGCCATTTGGGGGATGGGAGGGTTGCAGTGTCAGAAAAGGAAGTAATAAAGCAGTATATTTATATGTTTTCATATAAGAACAAATATTTCCTTAAAGTGTTGTTAAGACTTTTTTAGTCCTATAAACATTCACTTTTATAGGACACATGACTGTCTGTGTGACTTCTGTTTCCAGAGGAAGGGTTCTTTTTGTTTGTTTTTAAATACTAGGAAAAGATGACTTATTCAAATTAGATTTTCCACACCATATTTAGTTTTACAGATGTTTTTAGTTCTAAAACTGTGGTTTACTGTATTCTGGGGAGAGCATGTATGTAAAAAAATCCTAGGAAACCTTTACACCCAACTCAGACACAGTCAATTGTAACACTCCATGGTGACCTCTCAATTCCTGTAGCTTCTTGCTTCCCTTAACTAGAAACCCCTGAATTCTCTGTATGTAATTTTCAATGGCTAGAGTCTTTTTTCTGAATAGCTAAGTTTTAAAAGTTTCTCAAAATTTTCGATCATTTTCTGGGGGTTTAAATGGGCTGTTCTTCTTACATAACAAGACTCAGGAATTCCTAGCAAACAGATTTCATTAGGTATAATGCATATACCACAAACATACAGACCACACCTGAATATAACCTCAAACATACACAGGCATTCACTCAAGGGGTAAACCAGTAATGGGCCAAACATACATACATGTGCAAATGTACAGTTGAAAGCAAATTAATGTAGATCGTAATGTCATTTGGATATTAAAAAGGAGCTTGGAGACAGCTCCTGTGACATTTGGTATGAAAGCCCTAGGTTGCAATTTTCACGTAAAAATAGCTTCATATCACATCTCTTGAGTTTCGTATCGCACAGCAAAGGACCATGCTGAATATCATGCCAAAGATCTGAAACAGAAGGAACCATTCGTTAGTGACTTTCAAATGTGCACTGAATTATAAAAAGGTCAGCAATTATTATTATTGGTTATAATTGACATTTTTATATGTTACTTAATGTTGGCTACTGGGTAAAAAGGATTTTCATATTAACTCTACTTGAAATGCATTATTATATTATTATTGTTAAAAAATAACAATGCTGTGCTGTAAGAAAAGAGTTCTGTTTCAGAATTACAGAGCAGTTCTTAATAATTCTGAAAGACTGACACACTACTAGTTTTGGAATTTTATTTCAGGTCAATCCAAGATCTTTTATATAGTCATTTTGAAAAAGTGTTCATAACCACTTATTGAAATATGCTTGCGGTCTAGATAGTTTTCTACTGTTGGAAAAGCTCTCTGTTTTTACAACAGTGACATGTGTTAAAAAGGGGAACATCACTTCATTCCTGGTCCATTTCCAAGTTCAAATAATGTTTAACTTAGTTTACCAAAGTATAACTGAGGTGTTCAAATCATATTACTGATTTCTTCTGCCTCGTGGATAGCTCTCTGAGAAGTCAAATATTGGGGGGAAATCAACATCCAGCTACATGATTTGAATAGAAGAATACCAAGAGGTCCTTCCTGTCTGCAATCATTTCCCCTACAATTTTGCAGAGCCTGTGAAATCATCTCTGCGGCACCATATTATAAATTACTGTCAATATTTGTTTAAGAAATTTGGCATCATCACTCTCTGGTTCTCTCCTCAATTCCATCCTAATTCAGACTGTATAAATGCTAAATTCAACCAAATACGAATGATCAGTTGTTTTGAAAGGGGAGGGGGCAGACTTAAGTAAGGGAATAGTCAGGGGAAGGATTTCAAGCTTCTGGCTGACAGGACTCAATGCCAGTATGTGGCAGGGGAGACAGCCAATGGGCATCTTGGTTAACTAATTACACTGTGCAACTCTCACCTTATAAGGAAAAGAATTAAAGAAATGGTGGGGTTGCTGGTTCAATATAGCCCACGTGACACTTCCTCTTTACCACGGTTGTAAGATTGGTGCACCCCCCACTCCACCTTTCTGTGCTCCGAAGGAACCCCTGGGAAAGAGATTCCTTCTATCATGCCTGTTGCTGACATGAGTTGGGAGAACGCTTCCAGGATGCTCTTTTGCTAAGATTGTAGGATTGTCAGGAGGGTCTGGTGGAGACCTCCATAGGGTAGAACATTTTCAAACTTCCTCCCTCAGGATTGTCTTTGGGGGAGTTGCAGAATTGCAACCAGGCTAACCCCAGAGCAGGTGAGGAGGGCCTGAAAGATGTCCCAGGTTGGAGGTCCTCCGCATAGTATTTCTGGCCCCTGCCACACTCCTCTGTGGTTTAAATACTGAAAAGGGGGATGTATGTCCTCTGAGAACTGCCAGTTCATCAATTTCCTCACAATTCTCATAGCCCCTGCCTTTAAGCCATGAGTTAATCTAGTACAGGGCTAAAAAGCGAGCACTATTTTAGCTTAGTGTCCAAGCTCTAGACAATGGAAATCATCTCTGAACTGGCCTCCCTGACTCCAACCTTGCTTCCCTCCTACTTTCCTTTCCTATCCTTCTTCCCTTTCTTCCCCTCTCCCCTCTCCTCTTTTTTTTTTCCTTTTTTTTTCGAGACAGTGTTTCACTATGTCACCCTCAGTAGAGTGCCATGGTGTCACAGCTCACAGCTACCTCTTGGGCTTAAGTGATGCTCTTGCCTCAGCCTCCCAAGTAGCTGGGACTACAGGTGCCCGCCACAACGCCCGGCTATATTTTGGCTGTAGTTGTCACTGTTGTTTGGCGGGCCCAGGCTGGATTCGAACCCGCCAGCTCCGGTGTATGTGGCTGGTGCCCTGCTGCTGAGCTACAGGCACTCAGCCATCTTTTCATTTTTTTAAAGGGACAGTCTCACTTTGTCACCCTCAGTAGAGTACCATGGCATCATAGCTCATAGCAACCTCAAACTCTTGGTCGGAAGCGATCCTTCTGCTTCAGCCTCCCGAGTAGCTGGGAGGGATTATAGGCACCCATCACAAAGTCCAGGTAGTTTTTCTATTTTTAGTAGAGACAGGATCTTGCTCTTGCTCAGACTTTCTCGAACTCCTAAACTCAAGTAATCCACCTGCCTTTGCCTCCCAAAGTGCTAGGATTATAGGTGTGAGCCACCATTCCTGGCCCTCTCGCTCCAGCTTTTCTTTCCTCCTGCACCACAGGTCCTTCTGACCCTCAGTGGCTCCCTCAATGAAGCCCAGCCTCTCACAAAGACCTCAGTGATGTGGACCCCATGATCTCTCCACTGCTATCTCTTACTACGTCTACTATCCTCATCTGCTGCTATCTGTTCTTCCTGCACACTCTTCTCTCCCTAGAAGTACTGAGCCGCCCACAGGTGCCTGGATGCACTATGCCTTATATCTTCTCATTTGTGCTAATTCCTGTTCCTGGATTCTATGTTTGAGAACACTCAGATTATATAGAGAGCTGGCATTTATTAAGTGCTATATGCTCCAGACTCTTTATATGTGTTAATTTGTAATAATATTTAATATGCAATATACCATTTAATCTTCATAACAATTTTATGAGGTTGGTATATTAAATTTCCCATTTACAGATGAAGAAATGGAGAGAAAGAGAAATGAAGAAAGTTTCTTCTAATTGCAGCAGTTGTAAGTAGTGGAGCCAGGAACTGAATCCAGACTGTGATGCCAGAGCTCACCCTATGGAATCACCATGCTAGGCTGACTCTTTAAATCACAGAGAGTAACCTGACGTTATATAATTTTGAATTTGCAACAATAGAAAGAGCCCTAGAATTGAAAATCACAGGTAGGTTAAGATTGGTGGCCTTAAAATAAAGTTATGACAATGATAAATTAAATGTTATAATTTGGTAAAGGTTGAAGTTTGTATTATATTTTAGAGGACTAAGTATTGATGCATTTTATTAGCTTTGTTATTAGAAGATACGCTGTGACCAAATGTCCTTGTTCTTTATGAGAATTCTCTCTAAGATTTTGCCACAACATATATAAACAAAAATAGATGCAAAGGTTCAAGGCTTCTTAGGGTACCAAAAATGTAAGTTCTGGAACTTTCTTACCGTGAAACCTGCAATTCCAATACCAACAATTCCAACGAGCTGCAGCTTAACACTGATTATGGTCTCAATTTCATCAATGCAATTCTGTTTTGGAGGAAAAAAAGTCAGGAATAAAAACTGATCGTATGTGTGAATCATTACCCTCATCCAACCCTCTCCAGCACTGCAGGTCATCCTGCGAGAGTTAATCAGGTCAGCTTCTACTCATATCTGGACCATTCCTCCTGGATAACATCATCCCGACAATCTTAGTGCAAAGTGTAGTTTAGAACCCTCTCCTTTTGGTGTGATTTTCCTATTTAGGCCAATGATTGCTTCAGGCTCTTGAAATCTGGCTGGAAGAAGCTACTTCTCTGGTGTCTAAGGCATTTAAAAAATTGGGGGTCCATTTTTACTTTGAGTACAAAAAAGTAAACAAACTATGCCAAAAATAATAACCTCTTGTTTTTGTATTGTCATTTACAATTTAAAAGCCTTCCTATGTACTTGATCTAATTTACTATGCACGGTAGTCATTACCTATCAAGAAACTAAAATTCCTGTACAGTTTCAAATTAAACAAAAGAAAGCGTGCATTAAAGACAGCCATGTCTTGGGAGCTAGAGGACCATTCTCTTGTACAGTGGCTGGACTTGGTGGGTCCCTATCTTTTCATCTGTGCCCACAAAAGACCTGTGCAGGGTGGGTTCAAAGGACTTTTGTGGGTGGGAGAAAAATAGCACAGGGAGTAGACTAGACTACCTGTAACCATCATTAGTTCCCACAGCTTCAAAATCTATTCAAAATTCTCTTAAGTGGAGGGAGGCTGGCAACCAATTCCAGCGTCCTCAGGCTGCTCAGATCCTGTTCCTTGTTACTAGTCAGCTCCCTCTGATACTCACATACGTTACATGAAACCTTCACCACTCTTGTCTTTGTACTAACATACTTCATTCATTCATTCAACAAACATTTCTTGAGCATCCATCTGGCATTAGCCAAGATAATGGGATATAGCTTCTTCTGCTGCCAGGGAGCTCACAGTTTAGAGAAGGACACAGATCCAGAAGAAATAGTACATTCTGGTAAAAGTTTGAAAACCACTGCTCTAGACAGTGGGTCCCTCACTCACTGGCCTCTCCTCTCTGCATGCCTACAGCATGGCACTGCGTCTATTCCTGTGCTCACGTCTCCCATGAGACTGCAAGTTCCTCGTGAGTAAGGACATTCCCTCGTTCATCTGGGGGCCCACTATGCTGAACACAGGTAGGTAGTTGATCACTGCCGAGCTGAACTCACTGGCAGCCCTGGCCCTGGAGCCCTTTCCTTCCTCCTCACTTGGCCTGGCTGCTCTTCCCAGTTTCTTTCTTTGGTAACTCTTCTCCTGCCTACCTTTAAATGTTCCCCAGGGTTCTGCGCTCATGCTTCTTTTCTTCCAAATGGGACAAATTCAAATCTATTGCTTTAAGACTCCCATAAAGTGCTGATATGCAAACCTCTCTCCTGAGCCACAAACCAGATTTTCCAACTGACTACTGGATATTTCCACTTGGAAGTTCCACTGGCTCCTCAAAAATTACCACTAAACTCATTTTTCCCCTTAATTGGCTCCTTCTCCTCCATTCCTTACCTCAATAAAATGACGCTGTCATCTCTGTAGATGGTAGAGTCAGAAACCCAGCAGCGATGGGTTCCCCCTTCTTTGATCTCTAACTGTCCACCAGGCCTGTAGGTTTTACTTTCCAAGTGCCCTTCTCCTCTCCATTCCTGCAGCTCTGTCTGGCTTGTACCATCTACCAACTCTTGGCTGACTATGAGGACAGCAGCTTTCCCACCTTGGTCTCCTCCAGCATTGCTATTCATCTTCCATCAATCCCCCACACTGTCACTAAAGCAAAATTAGGAAAATGCAAATCCCATCCCAGATGGCTTCCTAGGCTAGCAGCACAGCAGCTAGACTTGATTCCACAAGAGTATCCAAAGCCCTTTAAGAATAGCCTTTCTTCATCTCTCCCAGGCCCCCGGGGCTCCCAGCCACTGGTACTTGCTGGAGACAAGGACTTTCTCTCTTCTCCAGGCCTGTGCCTGGAATATCCCACTCTTCACTGTTTGCTTACTGAATTCCTATTCATCCTTCAAAATCTGCCCTAAGATTACCCCAGGAACGCCTCCTGTGGATTCTGGATCCTCTGTCCCCGGTGAATCTGCTGTGCTCCCTCTAATGTGGCCACGACATTGGTGGCCCCCTGGTGTGTCTCCCAGCCAGACATGAACATGTTGAGGGCAGCACTGAGTCTGGCTCCCTTTATCCAGTTTGGAGAGAGGCAACAGGTGTTCTGTGGGTGATTCACGGCATAAGCTGGAGCTACAATCTCACCCATCCCTTCCCAACCGAGGTCCAAACAGTGTCTGCGTCACTATCTTCCCGTCTCTGTTTCTTCTCTCATTCCCACTTGCTGTACTTGTGCTTTCCCCACTAATTTCATGGAAGCTGTGTGACCAAAGTCATCAGTCATCTTCTAAGCAACAAATTCAGCGAATGATTTTCAGTCTTCATCACCCGTTCTCTCCCAGCACTTACCGTGTGGGCAGAACACCCGCTCCCTGGGTCTCCTGAACGCCACTGTCTTTGGACCCATCTGGCCCTCTGACTTCTGTTTCACAGCCTCTTTCTCGCCTGTCTCCTCCTCAGCCTCCCCTTTAAGAGCAGTGCCGGTACGCCCCACTCTGCTCACCTCCCTGCGCCTTCTCACTCGCTCCCGTGGCTCTGGCTCCTGCCAACATGCTAAGATGCCCTCACCTGCGTCTTCACTGCAGACTACCCACGCCCCACAGGCATGCAGAGTAGAAATTTGACCAAAATGCCAGCTGTCATCCGCCTCCTCCTCCTTTCTCTGTTCCACCTCTCATGGTAAACGGAGCCTCTACCCCTCAGTCACTCCAGCAGGATCTGGAAACCTTCGTCTCCTTCCTTTCACTCACCACTTACACCCAGTAAGTTACCTGTTCTGTTGGTTTTACCTCCTGAACCTCTCCTGAATCTGTTGCTTCCTCTCTGTGCCTACTGTCTGTGAGTTGCTGTGGCCACTCCCTTCACACCCAGCAGCCTGAGAATTCCTCCTTCAATGCAAAACCAATGATGTTCATTGTCCACTGAGCGGATGGCTTCCTCCAGCCTCTAGGTGTGAAATCACGCCTTTGCCTGCCTCGCCCCACCTGGTGCTCTCGCCTCTGTCCCTGCAGGTTTCTGGGCCTGGGATGACCTTCTTTTGTCAAACTCAGCTCCAGGATCCCCTCCTCTACGACGCTTCCCTAACTCCACCATGTTTCCGGGGCTCTGTGTACAGACTTCCCACACAACACAGTTGCCCGTGGTTGCTCTCCAAGGCCACTGAGGCAGAAGCCATGCCTTTTTCATTTTTAGAGTTCCTAGAAATAGGCCTTGTGCTTGACACATAGCACTTAATAGTGAGACATTTATCAGCGCTGTGACTCCCAGCACTTCTCAGCAGTGTGGGGCAACCTTCTAGGGCATGCATCCCTGGCCCTGCTGAGCCTCATTAATACCACAAGCACAGAGCATTAGGGAGGTCAGTGTACATCGCCCCTGGGTACCAAGGGACTGAGACTAAGCCCTGCTCCTACCTATTTACACAGAATAAAGCCAGGCCTCCCAGACCCCTCAGAGGTGGGACCTGATCCTCCTATCTGCACTCCACAGGTAACAACCACCTCCCTCTACGGGTAGGGCAGGAACCTTGGTAGAAGCTCACCTTGTGTCCTAGAAGTTCCTTTGGGCACGTGGGTTGGACGTGTTCTGAGCTTTCTTTTCCACAGCACTGAAACTAGACAGTCAGAAAAGAAACTTTAGGACATGAGAGGGAGCAGCACCAGCTGCAAGTCTGGGCATCCTGCGGAAGACTGGGGTGCCCAGGCCACGGAGCAGCTCTGAGGTCCAGTCTCTACAACCCTGTTATTCCTGGAGCGAAAATGAAGAATCCCTTGATCATGTTGGCAAAATAAGAAAATGACCGCTCTACACTGCCGAGTTTTATGAGGGGAAGTGACTCAAGGCAACCCAAGCAAGGCAAGAAGCTGTTTGACAGTGTCTGTGCAAATTGCTGCTGTTTAGACAGGAGTTGGAGCTTCTGGATTTCTCCTTTCAGCCTGGGAGTCATTTAACCTGCTGTGGAACTGAAGTTTAAGAGCTTTAGGGAGGGTTCATTAGCTGGAGATGGTCTGGGAAGGAGAAAAGAAGTGGCTGAAAGATCAGGCATGAAGACTGGCCAGCAAACAGGTGTCCTGCCTTAGCACTGGCCCTTTAAGACAAAGGCACCTGTGTGTTATTTGATGTCCTTGGGGTGGCTAAGGCCAAACCATACAAACAGTGGCTACTTCCCAAGATAGCCTTGTCACAGACAAGAACTAGGTACCTAAAAACAGCCTGGGAGTTCATAGCCACTTCTTCCAGATCACAGCGTTTAAAGATCAGAATGACTCTGGCCCACCCATCTCTTCCATAAGTCTTTCTTGATTAACAGTATGTAGCTCTGAGCGCGCAACTGACAGTGCAGTGCCACAGAATGTTCCAGAAGGGAATGTAGCTATCTCCTGTGACCTTTCATTTTACAAATGGGGGAGCTAAGGAAGGTCAGGTACCCTTTGCTCAAGTTCACACAGCTGTTAAGTGGTGGAGCTGCAGCTAGAAATGAGCTTTTCTGACTTAAAGGTCACACTTGTTTCTGTTGTATCACAACGCTACCCTTTAGGAGAGCCTGACATTTATTTGGGTTGCTTTCCTGTGTTCATGTCTCACTCTTTTGTGTGTTTTGGGAACATATCTTGACTTCCTGTGAACTCTGTGTGACAGGCCTCCTTCTCTTCTAGGGTTCTCTACATAATGAAATTATGGCTCTCTAAGGGCTAAAATAGGACCCCACTGCTTGGCTTTACTGCATTTTTAATTTTTAATCCAGGTGATTAGAGAGCATCTGGTTCACACATAATCTTCAGAAGATGTGATTTCAAGAAAGGGGTCAAGTTACGCACCGTTGAGTGGAAGGTACTGAGAGTCCCATTTCCCTTCCCCTTGTCTTTCAGGTAATCACTGTAAGCTTCTTCATACATGGTCTGCACATGCCGGATAGCCTGAAACAATGCCAGGAAAATTGAGGGGACAGTGAGCAGGAAGTTTCAAACATTCTCCTTTCAACAAGGAAAATCCCCTATTCCATACCCTTCAAAAATACTGTCTTTCCATAAGGTTAACTATATTTTAAGCTAATTCTACATATATGGAATGGATTATAGATTCCAGAGTTCCTAAGATGCTTTTTAGGGTGGAAGGAACCAAGAAGAGTCTTCATGGACTAGAAAGATCTCTTAAGAGTGGAGGTTCCCAAACCTGACTGGGCTGCAGCAGCAACAGGACCCCAGATTCCTGGGCTCTACTCAAGTGACTCTGATGTACAGCCAGGGCTAGGACCTCTGCAATCTTGGTACCCCACTGGTTGAAAGGACTCCGTTCTTTTTAATGACATGGTTTAAAAGGTATTCATCACCAAGGAGAACTTTCTACACTCAAATATAATGTGCATAGAAAACTTAGAGAATGCTTTTTCTAGTATAATGGCATGTGATCCCCAAATCCATAGAAATCTCAAAAGATCCTAAGATATAATTCTATTTCTGTAAGTGGCCGAATAGAAACTAACCCATAGACACGGCAGCTAATTTTTAAGAATTCCAAAGGGGATATTTACTTATTCTACATATTTACCCTTTTTTGGGTCTAACATAAGTCCATAAACACAGTCTTGATGGTGCATTAACCTGAACAGAGTAAAGGTTCCATTCCTTCTTCTTTTCAACCCCCTTCCTCTCCTTCCCACAGTGGGTTTCTTTTATACTCCCTAAGAAAACCACTTCCTCTGTGGGTTCTCCTGATAACCTCCCCAGGACACCTGGAGTTGGGCAGCAACTCTAAAGCAGCATCACAGCCGGTCAGGCTTCTCTCACTCTTTGAGGGTGACATGGCCTCTGTCCAGGCCAAGCTTTAAGGACAAATGACAGCTTGATGAGGGATGAGAAAGTATCATTTCCACTAGCCTTCTTTCTCAAATCTGTACTCTAACCCCTACTCCGTTGTAAACTGAGGATAATCTTAACTATTTTTTTGTAAACCATAGACCACTTTGTAAATCTCCTGAAAGCTGTAAGCCGTGTGCCCGTATGAGCATGCACACTCACATACATGTATGCTCAGTTCTGCACACTTGTAGGTTAAAAACTGCTTCAACTATAATATTGGGGGCTATTTGGCTTCTTAGTCACCTTGTGGGTACTGATATTCTCATCTTTTGCCACAAGGAGAACACTTTTAACCATCATAAAAAACCATTGTAAGTGATTTTTACTTACTACACCCTTGCCTATAAAAGCAAATACTCCAGTGGTTACTTCAGCAGCAAATATCACCAGTAGGCAGGTGAAAAACTGTAAAGAAAAGAAAATACTAATTTCATTAATTTAATACCTTTTCAATTTATTTAACCTTTTTGATTCTAGTTTCATTAAGAAAACATTAGGCAAGCTTATTAGTTTGAACTGATCCAGCAGAAAGCATTCGTGCCCTAGTTTCCTTTATGTAATGGCTGTGTCACTTTCATGTAGGTTCATTCATTCATTCAGCAATTGTTCATTGAGCATCCATCCTGCCACAGTATTGTCTTTGGTGCTGGGTATACTATGGTGAACAAGATCAGATCCCAAAATCTGGGTTATCATGGACCTTATTTGGATAGAGGAAGATATGATAAATAAGTAAAGGAATAAAAACGTGAAAAGACACTTTCACACAGTGATACAGAAATCCTAACACCTAGAATGCTGTCTGGCATCCATGTGCTCAATAAATTCTTGATAAGACCAGGCACAGTGGCTCATGCCTGTAACGAGCAGAGCAGCCCCACTTGCCGCCAGCTGAGTCTAGCCTGTGAGCAGGTGATGCTGCCCACAAACCACACTCAGAGGAGCCCCAGGAAGCCGCTTGAATGACAGCCAGGCTCAGGGGTTCCCCACAGAGGCAGAGCACCAGCCCCACCCCACCCCAACCCTGCCCTGGTTTCTAGGTGACTAGAAACCCAAACAAGAAAACCTTCATGATCAGAAAGGGCCTATAAAAACATCAGTCTCAGCACTTTGGGAAGTTGAGGTTGGAGGATTGCTTGGGGTCAGGAGTTTAGGACCAAGTTTGGCAACATAGTGAGACCCGCCTATACAAAAATAAAAGAAGTCAGCCAGGCATGGCAATGTATGCCTGTCATCCCAGCTACTTAGAAGGCTGAGATGGGAGGATCTTTCGAGCCCGAGAGTTCGAGGTTGCAGTGATCTGTGATGATGCCACTATACTTCAGCCTGGGCAGTAGAGTCAGACACTGTCTCTAAAACAAACAAACAAACAAACAAAAACAACCGAAACCCAAACAAGAAAACCTTCATGATCAGAAAGGGCCATAAAGATATCAGGTAAGATCAGGAGACAGAGAGTCACTGACTGGGCCTGGGCTTGGGGAAGGGTGTCACGTGAGACTTCATGGTCTAGAAAGGCTTCTCCAGGGAGAGGGGAGTGCCAGAGGCGGTGCCATTCTGGGTGGATTTCTGCTGGACTCTTTTGGGTTTGCTCTGATCAAACTAAGTTTAGTGACAAGGCAGAGATGCTCAGCACCAGGGGAAAGAAAGAAAGAGTGGCAGGCTAAAGAACCAGTCAGAAGTTTCACACAGCAAGAGGTCAGAAGCAGTAACCCGAGACAGAACAGCCAAAGATTATAATGAGTCATGAGCTATGAGAGACTGCCTGATAAAACTGCCGTTTCCGACTCCCCAAGGAGGAACGCACACACTTTCCCTCCTCGCTCTGCTTCCTTTGCCTGGTTCCTCCCAGGCTACGTAGGTGTAGTATGTGTAACCGTTAATTGAAATTATTATTATTTTTTAATCAGAGGTTGCTTATTGAAATAAGACAGAGAGGGATATTTGGTTAAGTTATTTATCTCAAGCAGAAATGCTTTGGTTATAGATAATAGCACTTCCCTGGCTATAGGAATGTTTTAGCTGCTTCACTCACCCAGATAATAAAAATATTATTTTTAAAAGAAGAATCATAATCACTCCTTACAATTACTAAGCACTTTTCCTTTCAAAACATCTTTACACCTCATTTTTTTTCATACTTTTCATATGAAGCAGGAACAGAGATAATATTATTCTTATGGAAGATGAGGAGAAAGCAAGATTCAGGGAGTGTATGCCAAGGTCTTCAAGAGTCCAGGGGGGAGCTGAGGCTGGGCTGGGGCTGGCTGTCCCAACTGTCTTCAGACCAGCTCCCCCTCACAGCCCCCCACCCCGTGTACCCTATGCCCCACTTACTGATCCCAGCACGCACTGCGACTCCCGCATGGCTCCACAGCATCCGAAGAACCCCACGGCCATCATCAGGGCCCCGGCTCCAACCAGAACATAGAGCCCTGCGGGGAGAGGTGAGAGGAGACCACTGAGTGCCCACTGAGAAAAGAGCCTGGCGCTCAGCGCCCAGGGGGGCCTCCTCCGCTGCCCAGCGGGCTGCAGCGTTCGGCCCTGCAGAACACTATGCTGGTGCCGTTAGTAGGTGCTGCACTACCTCCAGGTTTTAAGGGTCTGGACCCCCAAACGTTAAGAGTCTTGCTCAAGACCATGAGCTGCTGTTTGGCAGAGCTAGGACAAAAATACTCAAAAGCCAGCTCACAGGGCCCCATCCTGCCTCTCCAGCAACAGTGGCAGCCTTCATTTGGGTAAAGATTTTACTTACTCCTTAAGTCAGGCCTCAGGAACAGTTGTGGCAGAGAAAAGGGCAGAAACCAGAAACTAAAGCTAAGCTTTTTCCTATTTCCCTTTCTGATCCTGAGATAAGTCAGAACACAACACAAAACACTGCACTTGACTTACACTGAGTAAAGCTCACAGCCTCTCTGTCCGTCATGTTTTGCATTTCACTGGTATGAGTCACCTGGAAAGCAGAGGGTGGGGGGCTGGTGCCCTGCCTCTGTAGGGAACCCCTGAGCCTGGCTGGCATTCAGGTGCTTCCTGGGGCTCCTCTGAGTGTGGTTTGTGGGCAGAGCCACCTGCTCACAGGCTAGACTCAGCTGGCGGCAAGTGGGGCTGCTCAGCTTCCTGCAGGCCCGCCGGGTCCCCAGAGTCCCTTTCAGGACCGGCCAGGCCCTGCTGCTCCCGCTCCTGAGCCAGAGTCTATCTCCTGCCATCCAGGTCTGCACTTCCTCCCATTCCCCTTTCTCGAAGAATAATTTCACGGGGGAATGGATGTAGTAATGAGAGAAATGACACAATATTAAAAATAATAGTCTTGTTAGCTCCACTGTCTAAATATCTTAATGTTTTTAGAAATGTCTTTTTCCTTGTTTCAATGTCTTCAAAGCTCTTTCATTTCCATCATCTCATCGGCTCCTCAAAAACAAGCCGGCGAGGTGGTTAGGTGAGGCGACTGTGACTCTGCTTTACACACGGGGGAGAGGCGAGAAGGCTGCAGCGGGACGCGGCCTGGAGCCCTGGCCCCCTCCCCGCCCTCCTCTCCACCATCCCCTGGACACGGGCGGAGGGCAGGGGCAGCAGCCACCGCATTCAGTCCCCTCCCGGAGCCACCTTCCTGCCGCAGCAGCTGCTGCATAATACAGTGTGCAGATTCTACAGAGCTGCAGGCCGCCCTCCCTAGACGCTCGTCCACCGCGCACTCCGGCCACCGGGCGTTCGCGCTGACCAGGCCCGGCGCTCACTCTCCGCGCTGAGCTTGGCAGGGTCTCGTGTTCGTCTCTCTCAGTAGAGTTCAAGTCTGCAGACAAACCTGTCCGGAATACGCCCATCACCAGGTAGAGTTCCCGATCAGTGTTTAAGCTAGTGGATAAGGAGAGTAAACCAAATCGGTCTGGACTGTCACTGCCCATCTCTGCCCAGAGACAGTGGGTATGTGCGGGGAGGAGGGACACGTCTCAGCAAACGTCCCCGAAGCCACCCCAGGGTGGACTCCTCGGGTCAAGCAGATGCAGGCGCTGCTTCGCCCTGAGGGTGGAATACAGGAAGACGGCGCTCCTGAGGGGCCAGGGCTCAGCTGGATAGCAGGGGCGTGGACGGGGCTGCTCCTGCTGCCAACAGCCTGCTCGGGCCCTCGGACAGCCGCCCTCGCCTTCAGAAATAATGAGCTTTCCAAGGAAGTTCACCTGCTTGAACACTGGCCCATTCTCGACTATCACGGTAAATCTGAAACTGTCCTCCGTGGGCTCCCGAGCCTCGTCCCCAAGCCTGTTCGGGACATATGGGGCTCATGACTCAGCCCCACTCCGCATGGGCACTGGCAGCGGGGACCCGAGGGACAATCAGAGGAAATTCCACAGAGTGGCACGATTTCTCGGGCCTGCTGACTCCAGTCCCCACGTCTGGTCAGCGTGCTCTGCACACCACTGTGGCTTCCAAGGGTACCTTATCCTTGTGTGGTCTGCCCCTCAAAAACAGCAGTGAGCCAATAGGCCACCTTTTAATTCCATGATGGTTTCTGTGGAGCCCGCATCTTCCCCCAGAAGCATGTGTGACAAGGGTCTGACCTATTTCCAAAATCCCTCATGCTGTCCCAATCCTATTTCCCTTGATTTGAAAAAGAAAAACGTTGAAACTGCATTTTTGTCATTAATAGCTGGGCTTTGGGATGCCAGTGATCTCCTGTGACAAGCCACCCAAAGACGCTTTCCCCAGGACACCATCTTTTCTTAGTTTAAAAATTATTGTAAATTATTTTTATATTTGTACCTTTTATAAATATACAATACTTATACATATTTTGGGGTTACATGTGATATTTTGATACATGTATATAACGTGTAATGATCAAATCAGGATAACTGGGATATTAATAAACACCCCTCTGCTCCCCTCTCTTCTCTCTCCTTCCCCTCCCTGCCCTCTCCTTCCCTTTTGGCCCCTCCCCTCCCCGCCCCTCCCCGCCCCGCCCCTCCCCTCCCCTCCCCTCCCCTCCCCTCCCCTCCGCTCCTCTCCTTTCAGGACAGGGTACTGCTGGAGTGCAGTGGTGTGATATATAGCTCACTACAGCCTCTTGGGCTCATGCAATTCTCCTGCCTCAGCCTTTCTAGCAGCAGGGACTATAGTTACCTGTCACCACACTTGGTCAAGTAAAAAATTTTTTTTCTTGCTGTGTTGGCTGGTCTTGAATTCCTGGCCTCAAGTGATGCTCCCACTGTGGCCTCCCAAAGCACTGGGGTTATAGGCTTCAGCCACTGCTCCCAGCCCATTTATCTTTTGTGTTAAGAACATTACAATCATTCTTTTCTAGCTATTTTGAAATATATAATAGATGATTAACTATGATTTCCCTACTGTAGTATTAAATACTAGAACTTACTCCTTTTATCGAACTGTGTTTTGTACCTGTTAACTGCCTCTCTTCGTCCCACACCCCCTTTACCTCCCAGACTCTGGTAACCACCATTCTCCTCTCTACTCACATGAGATCAATTTTTTAGCTCTCCCATAAGAGTGAGACCATGATATATTTGTCTTTTTGTGCCTGGTTCATTTCACTTAACAGGATTACCTCCAGTTCCATTCTTTTGGGGTAAATAATCGGATTTCATTCTTTATTACAGATGAAGATATTCCACTGCATGTATGGACCACATTTTCTTTATCCCTTCCCCTATTGATGGACACTTAAGTTGATTACACGTTGTGGCTATCGTGAATAGGGCTATGATAAACATGGGAGTGCAAATATCTTTCCAATATACTGAATTCCCCTCCTTTGGATATATACCCAGCAGTGGGACTGCTGGGTCACATAGTAGTTCTGTTTCCAATGGCGGTACATTCCATCAACAGTGTATGAGCATTCCCCTTGCTCCATATCCTCACTAGCATGTTATTTATTTTGTTTTATGAGACAGAGTCTTATTCTGTTGCCCTGGTACAGTGCCATGGCATCACAGCTCACAGCAACCTCAAACTCTCGGGCTTAAGTGGTCTCCTGCCTCAGCCTCCCAGCAGCTGGGACTACATGCATGTGCTATAATGTCCAGCTAGTTTTTCTACTTTTAGTAGAGACAAGGTCTCTCCATGGCTCAGGCTGGTCTCAAACTCCTGATATCAAGCAATCCACCTGCCTCGGCCTCCCAGAGTGCTGAGATTACAGGTGTTAGCCACTGCGCCCTGCCAGCATCAGTTATTTATTATCTTTTTGATAATAGGACAATAATTCTGAGATCTGGGGCACTTTCTTCCCAGACAATCCTATCACTTCTCTTTCTCAGGTATCAGATACATCTTTTTAAGCCCAGCAGCATGGAAATGAGAAAGGGCCTCTTGAAAGCCTACCAGCATAAATTTATTTGAAAATGGCTCCTCTTTTTTGGGGACTGGATGTGGTCATCAATTTCAATGGCTTTTTGGCAGCAGATGATTTTTACATAACTATTTAGCAGCTAAAATTTGTTTATGCCTCTGCATAAAAACTCTCTCCCTTCCAGTTTCCCCTGAATGCACATAATTATGTAAATATCTAGAATATTGGGTGGGACTGAGTGCTTGGAAAGGGGAAGGACTTGAGTTCTTTCTGAATCACAGCAGCAGCATCAGCAGCAGCAGCTGTCAATCACCGAGCACCACTCTAACTGTGAACCGTGTCTCAGGGAGTCCTCTACCACCACTTCTTGGCAGGGTCAGACTGCTCTGGGTGGCCTCTGTGCTTAATGGACATCATCTCAAGACCCTGCAGGCTGAGAAGTCTCAGTGCTACACACGAGTCCCTCAGTTTGACTGAATGGCATCTAAACCCGCTCTATACCTTTTCTTCCCACGTTCTCCCAGGTAATCGTGCCCCTCTGCAGAGGCCCCTGTCTCAGCATGTCCTCATTTCCCACAGGTTAAGTATTCTTCTCCAAAATGCTTGGGACTACAAGCGTGTTCAATTTCAGATGCTTTTGGATTTTGGAATATTTGCATTGTACCAGCTAAGCATTCCTAATCTGAAAACCCCAAATCCAGAATTCTCTAACAAGCATTTCTTTTCTTTTCTTTTTTTTTTTCTTTTGAGACAGAGCCTCAAGCTGTCAGCCTGGGTAGAGTGCCGTGGCATCACAGCTCAGAGCAACCTTCAACACCTGGGCTTAAGCGAGTCTCCTGCCTCCACCTCCCAAGTAGCTGGGACTACAGGTGCCTGCCACAACACCCAGCTATTTTTTGGTTGCAGCCCTCATTGTTGTTTGGCAGGCCTGGGCTGGATTTGAACCCGCCGGCTCAGGTGTATGTGGCTGGTGCCTTAGTCGCTTGAGCCACAGGTGCTGAGCCTCCAAGAAGCATTTCTTTTGAATGTTATGTCAGCATTCAAAAAGTTTCAGATTTGAGGTAATTTTGAATTTCCCAATTAGGAATGCTATACCCAATATTTATTGAGGGCTCAATATGCAGCTGGTATAGCATTTAGGTATGTTCATATTTCAAAGCTGAGGCATTTGACACCCCGAGAAATTAAGTGCTTTACCTAAGATTACATGAGCTGGAGAGGAACAAAATTGGAATCGAACTAAGGGGGTTTAATTCAAAGTGTACACCCTTTGCTCCCAGCTACACTTTAAGTAGGAACTCAGAACTCTGGCTCTCTTAGCTAGAAACTGGTTGATTTGTGATTTATAAATGGCTGGAGGGTTCTTCCTCTTGCTTGAGGAAAGCGCTCAGGAAATCTGGAATTGATGATTCCTGGGTTCTCCCCTGAAAGGGCAGGGAGCCAGAAATCCAGGCCTGCCAGCCACGGCTTTAGGTCAGCTTTGTGATCCACAGTATGGAAATGATTATCTCCTCCAACTCCTGGTGAAAAGGCTTTGGAGAAACTGTCAGGACAGTGTAAGCTCTAGTACCTCTCTGTTACTCAGCTACTGAGACTGTCTGGTACAACTGAGAACCAAGCAGTCAAAACTATTGCCAGAGTGGGTCAGAGTTCTCTAAAAGGCAAGCTAGCCCCTGAATGTTCAGACTGGAAGGCTTTCCTTACACACAACATCCAGCCATGGTCAAAACCAGGCTCAGAGACTGAATTTGACAGGGAGAAATAGCTGCAGTCAGGCTGCCATCCTGGAGACGCAAGTGGCTCCTGTGTGTGGCAGCCCCTTCGCAGAAAGAACCTGCACACAGATGTGACTTCATGTGGCACCTCTGACACAGCCTCTCCAGCGTCCCAAGGGCTGAGATCATTCCCCACCTGCATGCTGATAAAGAGATCCTTGGAGTATCTGCCTGCCCAAGAGGCAGGCCGGAGAGAGAGGGCAGCAGGAAGTCAGATGGGCAGGGGGGGAATTTGGAAGATGCAGGGGCTTCTCCCAAGAGTGCCCCGAGAGAGATGAGAGGCCAGGAAACCGTGAGCAACCCCAGCCCTCCTGCTGCCAGCCCCACTCCTGCCAGGTTCTCCCTTCTCCACCTTAGCAACCAATACACACAGAGACCCTGGATGGGCCTACAGGGCCTCCTCGGCCGGGACCTAGAGGTCCTTGAGAAGAATTGGCAGGTGACAGTCTGACTACCATCCCTCCCCATCCTCATTCCCCGCTGCTGAGTCCTCCTGCCTTGTCCTAGGATCTACCATTGCCTGGCTGAGAAATCAAGCCTGATCTTTATCACAGGAGGGGCAAGTCTCTCCATCACCAAGGAGACAGAACGAAGGATGCTGGAGAAGAAAGCATCCTCCTAAATATGAGAGAATTTCTCTTACAAAGTACGGCGATCGTCTACCCAGAAGTAGGGAGATACACAACATTTCTTCCTGGGGTGCCTTTGACAAAGAAGAGTCTCAGCTGGGAGGTGTTATTTCTTAAAGCACTACGTACGGCCAGATGCAGTGGCCTATAATCCTAGCACTGGTTAAACACCAACATGAAGGCGAGAGCTCACTTTCATCTGTGGGAGTCTGTCCAACTTTTTTGATTTAATAAATCATTACAAACTTTTTCTGACCTGTAAAATTGCTATCAGCACTTTGTTTCTGGAGCAACACAGACAGCAACCCCACTGCCCCCTCTCTGGGTGCGCAGGAAGTGCCCTGCTCACTCCTGGAAATCATGTATCCACCTGACAACCAGGGATCATTACTTGTAGGCTCAACTCTATCACTGCTGAGACTCACCACTTCCTTTCTTCTGTCCCTGAGTTTGGTTAGGTAGGCTTAATAATGGTTAATAATGTTTCTTTCCTTCCTCTCTCTCTCTTCGTAATTCCTGCTGGTCCCGCTGTGGGTGATGATCTTATTTATTCAAGCCTGACAATGTCAATGACCTACCATATTTTTTCTGTCCTATGACTCCCCTTCTATTCCACTGCTGCCAGAATAATCTCTCTCTCTCTCTCTCTTTTTTTTTTCTTCCAGAATAATTGTTTATGTGTAGTGCAGATCAGGTTCTGCCCCAAGCCCCAGATGATCTGTCCACTGCTTACAAAATTAACTCTGATATTCAAGGCCCCCCAGACTTGTGCTTGC
Source organism: Loris lydekkerianus (assembly GCA_963574355.1). Classification (NCBI taxonomy): domain Eukaryota; kingdom Metazoa; phylum Chordata; class Mammalia; order Primates; family Lorisidae; genus Loris; species Loris lydekkerianus. The sequence continues at coordinate 61,002 of CAUYPK010117848.1, forward strand.
TCCCTCCCCCATCTTCCTAATTGTACTCTCCACCGTGTCTAGATGCTGTGCATTCCAGCAACAGCCCCTGGTGCAGTCTGGGCGAGCTGACTGCTGCCCAGTACACATTCCCATGCTTTTCTGCCCCTCAACTTTTGCAGTCCCCATTTTCCTTCCTCTCTGTTGATTACAGTCCAGTCTAAATAACTGTAAATGTAAATAAAAACTAACTCTAATGCTAGTTTTTAAATGACCTTTAACACACCCACTGCTAAAAACCCTTGGTTGGCATTTAGTTACACAGTAGTTTTATTATAATTTAAGTTATCAAGTCTGTGAGTCTTTTCAAATGTATTGTAAGTTAAGTGGGGTCAATTACAAGGTTCTTATGCTTTTTTTTTTGGAGACAGAGTCTCACTTTGTAGCCCTTGGTAGAGTGCTGTGACGTCACAGCTCACAGCAACCTCCAGCTTTTGTGCTTAAGTGATTCTCTTGCCTCAGCTTCCCAAGTAGCTAGGACTACAGGTGCCTGCCACAATGCCCGGCTATTTTTTTTGCAGTTTGGCTGTGGCCGGTTTGAACCTGCCAACCTTGGTAAATGGGGTCAGTGCCCTACTCTTTGAGCCACAGGCGACGCTCTCTTATACTTTTTTGTGTGACCCCAGAGCCCAGGACTATAATTGCTGGCTGCTGGATTCTATTTAGGTTATACTGATAGGATGCTTTTTTCCTCCTCAAGTAGAGGGACTGGCAAGAAAAGGAAAGAATAGAGGCATTCCTGCTTGAATACATAACCATACTCATATGAAAGCAAACATTTGGTGAAATCCAAAAACAAAAATAGCCATGGAGAGACTTTGAAATAGACAGACATTGATTATCATTGACAGGGATACGGCTTCCCTTGACTGTTTCTCATATAACCCTTGCTGGTTTTTAAAATGACTTTTCTTTACTATTGCTTAAAAATGTTCAGTTTAATGTCAGAAAAAATTCATCATAGAAATTTAAATCTTCCAAACTTGGTGGGATTGGTGGCAGGTTTAAGACAGTTACCACCAAAAAACTTCAAGGATTTGTGAATGTAACCGAATTGATGTTTTCCCACTTTTTGTTCTAACTAAGGGTGGACTCCTCATTAAACTAAGGGCATAAGTGAAATTTTTGCTGAAAAGTTCTAGAATAATACTTGAGGAAGATGAGGTTCCATAGCAAACCCAGTAGTACGTAAGAGTAGACAGACTAAATGCAATACCCCCAAACCCAACATTCCTGAATTTGAGGAACAAATGACTCCCACTGTTTTATTGGGACTGACATGTTTGAACATCAAGTAACTACTGACCTCAGACCAGGGAAAGAAAATAAGGCTCACCCTGAGCTTCGGTTGTAAATGGTTGGGGAGAGTGAGGTTACCCGTATTCTCCATAGACAAGGAAAAAGACGGTAGCTGCCTGCCATATATTGGCCAATCCTCATTAAGAGTCACGAAAAAAGTCCTCCCTAACTCAGTCCATGAAAAACCCACCTGTCCTGCCAAGTTCCATTCAAGCCCAGTGAGCCCTGAGCCTGTGCCACGAGTCCTCAGCGCTCCCCCACTTCTTAATTCAGCAGCTAGTCTGGACCACTTGTGTGGCACCTGCCATACACTGTGACTGTCATCTGCTATAGATTATAGAGCGGTTCTCCTATATACATCATGCAAGAATCCCATTAAAATGGGATTGAACCTCTCTGTGGGTCAATCCAGTGAGCCCTGAGTTGTGACGGAGCTAAAGCTGAGTTAGAGCCCGTGGGCTGCAGCTATGAGAGCAGCAGTTCTGGAGTGCCAGAGACACGGAGGTGCCTTCCCTCCCTCGCCCTCTCTTTGCCTGCGTCTGCTGGGTGGACACCCTGACTCCTGGAGGTGGTGCAGGACAAGGACAGGCTGAGCTTGTCCTCGGAGCACTCAGGGCCAGGGATAGGAGAATGTGTCTGGGGAGGTTTTCAGAGCCAAGAGTCCCCCAAGGAAGAACACACCAAATGTGTGTGTTTGCTTTTGGAAGGAAGAGCGGGCACCACCAAACCACGCAGGTAGAAATGGGCATTTCCTTGTTTACTCGACTGCAGAATCCTCCATGTCTTCTTATCATAAAACCCAATCTTATCCAAGAGTCAGAGACTCTCTGAGGGGACTTGGCCACTCCTGGTCCCTAGTTAGTCAGAACCAGCTGTAGGTGTGGCCACTGTAGTAATTCTCCTCCTGGCCGTGCGTGGTGTGGGCAGGAGTGCACAGTGCAACTCTGGCCAATTAGCTGCCCTCACAGGGTCAATGCATTGGAGATGTCTGAAAAGGTTTTATTCATTCCTAAAAAGGGCCATAGTCCATGTAACTTTCTTTTTTTGCAGTGTGAGGATTCAATGCTTGGAGCCACGACAGCTGTCTTTTAATCACAGAGGTGAGGCCTGAGGACAGAGTGAAGATGGCAGAGTCGGGAGAGGGAAGAAACCGGCTCCCTGAGCCCTGAACTAATTCAGGAAATCCCACACCCCGATACTTCTTTTACCGCTTCACATCAATTTTGAGATGTATTTTTTGTAAGATTTCAACAATTCTGAAATTTAACATCTTAGGCTGCGTCTTTTATGGAATGGCATAGTTAAATTGGCAGCATTTTTTTTTCTTTCTTAATGAAATCTAAAATAACTGGATGTTTTACAAAAAGCTGCATTGACGATTTCATGAATTGTGAAATGTCCTTATGGTTAGTTGTCTTTAGCAGGTTTTTGGTTACTTTCCTCTGAAAATTTCCCCGGTGATCAGCTCTTCTCCTCAGAGGAGGATACCGTGTGGGAAGAGCCTTTGCTGCCTACCCTTCATCAGCACATGGTGGAGACAGTCCAGAGTGTGGCTGGACTCTCCTGGGGCAGACTCTTGTCTTCCTGGGATTTGGAGCAAGTCACCTGTGCAGGACCCTCCTTCTCCCCAGGCAGCATCACTGAAGTAACTGAAGCTTATTGTATGGCTGGTGCAGATCTTAAAATAACCAGTCAGATGGGGGTGTCACCTATAATGACAATGGTCTTGGGCTTTCTGAAATCTAGAGTCCAGGCCTACCTAGCTGGAGGTAAGGAAAGACCACAGGAGAGGGCCACAAGTGGGTCAACTAAATCCAGGGCAGCAATGCTCAGCCTCTGCCAATAGCATAGCCTCAGAGTAGCAGGGGACTCCTCAGCCCTTCCCACTGCTGGCCAGAGGCAGGGCTATGCCCCCTGCCCACCACAGCCTCTCCCCCTGCACGCCTCCTTCCCCTCTCCTCCCTTCTCCCTGCCGTCCCCAGTGGTAGAGGGGCTGAGATTAGCACCTCCAAACCTTGAGATGTCCCTCTTCATTTTAAGTTATGTTTCCACCCTAGATAATTTAAAATACAAGATCACAAAATAAAATTATGACTTGGGAGGGCTCCCATGTCACCCCAAATAGACTAGTGAATGACAGACGTGTACCCACTTACTCAGGGGACAAAGGGGAGTCTTCCAATTCTTTGAAATGAATTTTAGTTATGTTTTCTAGAGACTTCTTTCATTCAGAAGAAAAGCAGCACTTTCATTGAGAAGAAAAGCAGCAGTTCAATCTTGTTGGCTCTGGCCTTCCCTGGTTTTGGAGAGTGCAAGATGGACCTTGTAAGGGGTGGAGGGGAAGGGTGACCAGCACACCCACCAGACCCCACTGGACCGGTGAACGTCTCCGAGGGCAGGTGCAGCCTATGGGGCCACAGGTGTTGGCTGCTTTCCACCTCTTTCCTGTCCCTCTGCCCCTCCTCCCACTCAAGTTCAAGTGCAGGTTCTGTTCTAAGCTTCTGGGCAGCCCTACCCTGGACTAAAGCTAGGGAAGCTGAGTCACTCACCCACATAGAAATACTCCGGGGACTTGTCCTCTGATGATAAATCCTTTATGGTGCCTCCGAACCGAAACCATAGCCCAAAAGCGATGACGGCTGATCCAGCCAGCTGGAAGGTAAACAAGAGGGTGTTTATAGTGGGAGGGGACAGAGTGCACAGATGTAAGGGCAGGCCCCGGCCCAGAATGCCGCCAGCTGGATGGGGCTACCCTTTAGAAATTACCTAGCCCGCCCTTCAAGTTTTACAGGGGAGGAAGCAGAGGCTCAGAGAGGAGAGAGGAGGTGTTCAAAGCCCCTTAGGCCCCTGACGGGATGTCAGAACTTGGCTTTCCAGGTCCTGAGGACAGGGTTTCTCCCCCTGCCTGGATGCCCTGCAGTTATGGGCAAACACGGCACAGCTAGGAGGCATCTCTAAACAATGCTCCCTTGGTGTTTCCCCTGGAGGGTACCTGCCCGCTGCCTCATTGTCCCCTGTGGGGCCCACCGGACCTCCTCACCAGTTTCACAGTGAGAGGTGCTTGTGTCTCAGCCGCCAGGTCACTGAGAGCAAGATGAACCCTAAGACCTAGGGGAAACCCACTTTTCTAAATTGGCAGAAAATACACCAACCTCAGCACCCACCCACACTTCATGAGTGCACAGTCCCCAATTAGAAAGCCACTTTGGAGGTGTCTGTAACCCTAGCTCCCCCCAGTTCTACATGTCACTGCCCAGCCTGGGGCTGGTTTTGAAGGCAGGGAGGCAGCCTGGTCATTTTTTTTTTTCTCTTTTCTTTTTTGGTTGCTATTTTGAGTTTCCATGGAAAGTGAGGAAGGAAAAAATAATTTTCTGAAAAAGCATGGTCTGTGTGCCGTGTGGCTCATGGAGAGGCTGAGTGGCTGGCGCGGGCAGCGCTGGGCAGGCTGGCAGCTGGTAGAGTCATCACCGGCTTCCTCTCCTTCTCCACTCTGAAGGCTCTTGTGAGGCTCAGCATGGCAGCAGAAAGCCCTTTCTGCCATCACAGGACTGTCACAACTGCAAGCCAGAAGGCTGGAGTCAGGGTGCTCTCTCCACAAATACCAGTTGAATTTCACTGTCTTAATCAACAGACATGTGCTGGGCACCTTCTGGGCTGGCGGCACTATGGGAAAGTAAGCAGGGAGGTAAAAATAGCCTCCTGACTCTGCCAACCCATCCAGTCGCTGTGCGGCCACCCTGCCCAAACAGAGCAGAGCGTGTACAGATGCCAGCCACAGGAAGTCAGAGGACAAAAGTCAGAGGAGCAGAGGGCTAATGAGAAAATGCCATGTCAAAGTCAGGGGTAGATCAGAGGCTTTCTGATCTACTGTCCTTTGGGGTGGCTTATAAAGCACCTGGCACCATCCTTTAGGACTATCTGGCTGCATTTATCCGAGGACATCATTCTTCACTTCTGCCTCCTAAGGCCCATTCCCCTTATAGCTCCTTCAGAAAAGCAGTGTGACTCCAGTGATGAGGAGTCAGAGAGGCAGAGCTCTGCAAGCTGGAGTCTCCCCGGTGCAATAACTAAAAGTTTCCAGTACTCAGAGGAAAGTGCTAGTTGGATAATGTGAGGGACAGCTAAAGGAACTGGGCTCAACCAGCTTTTGAAAGACCTCTCCATTCTCAAAAAGGGCAGCAGGACATGGAAAGCTATTGAAAGAAGTCTCGCCATTAGCAATATTTATTATTGAAGAGTGGGATTACATGCAACCTTTCCCCTTTCTCACTGTATCATCTAAGTTTTCTCATTAAGGATGTATTTTCTTATATCTGTTAAAAAACATTGTTTTTTAAAAGCATTAAATGATGTTGTTGTTTTTCAATCCAGAAAAAGTGGGGAGGGTCTTTGTAAGCCATGCTTCAACCTGGGAGGGAGCCAGCTTTGAGGTCCTCCTGGTTCTTACACAGGCAGAGAGTGATGCCCTTAATCAGGCTCTGTCCCTAGGAGCACCCAGCCAGCCTCACAGGCAGCCCTGCACACCCTCGTCTCTGCGGCAACTTGACGGAGTTTCCGAACACAAAGCAACATCTATTGACAGAGGCATCAGGCCAAAGCCAGCGGCCTCTGAGCAGACTGCGGAGGAGGTGACCGGTCCCAGGGACACCCTACCACGAGGCCACATTTTTGGAATCTCTGTACACAAAACTCTAATTTATAGCTGTCTGGGATCGTCCTCCCAGACGGAGTACATTTGTCCAGCTCTGGCACAGATGTGTTTGATGCATAATGGAAAATTAAAAGACAGGTTGCAATTTAAAGCCATCGGGCAATTGGAAAAAATCTGCGCTTGCTTACCCATGTGCCCCATCCCCAAACCACATGGGTTTCCTCCTGGGTCAAGGACACTGTAGCTTAGCCCAGATGTCATCACTGTGTGGAAGGGAATCCTCCCAGCCTGCTGCCACCCGCTGTGCTGGGGCACCGCGGTGAGGGCCTGGCCGGGCTGATGGTGCTTGTGACAAGTTGGTGATTCCTGCTTTGGAAAGTGACGTCAGCAGAGACCATGTAGCCCTCCAGTCCTTTTAAACTCTCCATTCCTGCAAGGCTCACGGAATGCTCTGCGCTCATGGGACTTGGGCTGGTCTACCGCATGCTAGAAATTGCTTGAAGAAAAATCATACTGATTCTAGTCCAGTCAGGAACAAAGTGAGTAAGCGAGAATCACTAAGTTCTCACCATTCTCTACTTCCATCGAGGTGGAAGACATGGTGTCCCCCATGAACTGAGGGAAGCCTGCGAGCCCCTCTAAGTTTTAACCCTAGGGGGCCTAACCTCGCCTGCCCCTATTGTCTCTTCTTTCAGTCCCAGCCACCCTTTTGCACGGAGACACAGCATTGCACGTCGGCCAACTTTAACACAAACAAGAAGCTGCCTCTTTTTCTTTTCTTCTCCTTCCCCTCCTCTCATCTCCTTTCCTTCCTTTCCTGTCTTTCTTCCTTACATGTTTACTAAGAATCAAGTATGGTCCAGGCTGGATGCTGGGCTCGCCGTCACGGAAATGACGATAAAGGCACAGCTCACACTTTGACAACCAGGTAGAGTAACAAACGTAATCTGGTGCAGGGAGTGTGCGGCCGAGGAAGGGTCACCACGGGACTGGAGCAAAGCGCAGACGCTGGCGGGTAGCACAAGCCATTACATTTTCGTTTACATCTTCAAGACTGAGTTAGAAGTCACAGAGCAGGAGAGAGCTCCAGGCAGAAGCATGGCTACCGGCTTCCTCTCCTTAGCTGATGCAGTAGTGGGGAAGGCCAGGAGTCAGGGGATCTGAGTCCGGGGCTTGAGAGGGGACTTGGGGCAGACTTGGGCTAGCTGCTCACTGGCTACTACCTTGGAAATTCCATGGTGGGGGGGGGGTCCTGAGGGGAGGAGAGGAGGAGGATGGGGGGAGGGAAAAGGAGGGGCAAACAAGAGCAAGAGATAAAGGCCCGAGCAGCTGAGGACCAGACAGAGGACACTAGGGCGTGGACGTGGAGGGCCGTGAGAACCACTCAGCATCACTGGACCTACTGAGGAACTTTGGTGAGCACTGACCTGCTTCCTGGACCAGTCCCAAGCCACGTGCCTTTGGAACAATTACAACCAGAAGTATAGTTATTTTTTTTAGAAATGGACCTTTTTATACAAGTTAGACTTTGGTGTTAATAATTTAAGAAACATTTATTGAGCATCTATTGTGAACCAAAAGCCAGGATCCAGAGGTCAGGAAGATCCAGTCCTTCTCCCAAGGATCTCAGGGGCTCGTGGAGACTAATCCCAACTGGGTAGCCCAGGAGGGAACCCAGCCCTACATAAACGGCCCACTGGAATCCACACGAAAAGATTCTGGAAGCATCACTCCTTGTGCCATTATTCTTTTTCTGCAGACAGCTTTGTGCGAGGCACTCAGAGAACGTGATCAGATAGAATTGTGAGGGCAAGAGTGTGTCCACCATTTAATAAGAGAAGAGAAGTAAAATAGAAAACAAAAGATAAGAAGAAATAGGGAAAGGAACAGACAGTAACATGTAAGTCCACGTCATTAAACAGAGAATCCTAAGATACAGTTATAGTACAGCTCTTCGTGGGCAAGTTATTTCCGTAGCTAACCATATTCCACAGTTCGCAGGATGCAAAATTTCAAACTGTAAGCATATGTCTTTAGAGAAAACTGTTTGTGTTCTAAAACTAAAAAGCCAGAAGGCAAGATTGAGACCTATTTAGAAAGCATTTAAAGCAAAGTGGATGGACAAAAGTTTCCTTCAATGGCCGTCCGCCCCAAACAAGTCATTTAGCAGGAGGCAGAGCTCATTAATGGATTTTCATTTTATTTAACCGTTTTTATTTCCACTTTCCTGCGTTTGCTAATAAAATGTTACTCTATAAGGACATGTTTATTTTATTTTTTTTTTAAAGGCTTTTCTGAATTGCAAACGTGGCGCCTTGGAGGACGCAGTCTTGTTGGAGGGGGTTGGTGCAGAGATGCAAGAACGCAAAAATCACGGCCCTCCCCAGTGGCTCCTCCAGTCTGCCCAGCTGCCCTTCCTCCCCCACGCTAGCCAGCTGGATCACAAAGAGCAAATATATGCCATCTGCTCCATGGTGTCCACGCCCAGCCAAAGCCCCTCTTTTTATGGGCAATAAACTTAGGGGGTTCTAGACAGCACCTGTCTTATATCTGAGTAGGAACCACTACTAATGGTGCTCAGATGCCCCAGCCAGTTTCAGGCCCTTCTCCCACCTGGAGGCCTCTGCTCTTGCTTTGTCCTTGGGGTAGAATCCTCTCCTCCTCCCCCTCCCCCCAGCTGACACAAACAGCTCTTAGCTCCATTGTCACTCCTGGAGAAGCCTACCAGGTTTCCACTACAGCTCATTAATCTTTTCTACTTAAATATTTCTGTATACATATTTTTAATTAGGCCTCAGTTCTGCTGGTTTACTAAACACTTTCCTTTCTGTGGGGCACAGAGGGCTCCCAGCAGACATTTGATAAGTGAACGATTAGAGGGTACCATTTAGGCTACGTTATGGCCCGAACTGTATCCCCTCAAATTCATGTTGAAGCCCTAACCCTCAACGGGGCCTTTGGTTAGGAGAGCACCAGGTTTACAAAAGGTTATGAGGATGGAGACAACATCCTAAGACCAGTGCCCTTACCTGAAAAGGCACCAGGGAATTCTTTCTTGCTGTCTCTGCACCACGCCAGGACAGGCCAACCAGGTAGCTGTCTGCACGCTGAGAAGCCAGCCCTCACCAGATCACTATGCTGGCATTCTGATCCCCAATTTCTAACTCCCAGAACGGTGAGTAATTTCTGTTAAAGCCACCCAGTCTATGGTATTTTTAAAAAAATGTCAGCTTGAGCTAAAACGGGCTGACAAGAGCAATTGTCAATAACCTCTCTCACAAGTCTCCAAGGGAATAACACTTCACAAGGTAACTATTTTCAAATTCATCTGCACCTGGAACACACTCTAGATACCTTGGCAGGCACTGGGTAAATGCACTGTTGAATGTTCCCAGCAAAACACTAGCACAAAGGAAGAGAAAACGAAACTCGAGCATGGAGCGTAAGTTCTGTGTTTTCTTAAGCCCATGGGGAGGTCTGCTCCACACCATGCATGGACACACAAATAAATCTATACATACTATGTTTTCTACTGGTAGGGCATAGCAATATTTAATAAGATTAAAGCAGCACACACACGCACACACACACACACACACACACTGCACTTGAAATGAAAGATGAACACAGGATGAATACTGGGTGTATATACAACCCAGCTCAGTGTAAGTCTCTTCTTTGGGATGAAGTCACACAAAATTGAAAATGATGCTCCAACCTGAGAATTTTCATTAAATGCTTTTAAGCTTATACTTGCTCTTGGTGGCAATTCTCATCCCAGATGGAATCATGTAATGAGCACTTACGATTCTTGATCTGACTGTAAACCCCATTATGATACCATGAGGGTAATGGGTCTCATCCTTTTAGCAGGCAAGAGTCAGAAGCACATTTGCTCTGGAAGATGATACTAATTTTCTCAAAGAGGAAAATCAGCTGTGAAGGTTTTCATCCTGTTACGTGGAAAAAACAAGGCAAGGATTCAGATGGCACTTTCTCAAAGCAAGGATTTTACCAGAAAAAACCTCACAGAAGTGGAATGCCATATGACATGCCAGATGGCCTCTGAGGGACCTTGCTGCCTTGGCCTCGACATCAGGACCAGGTGAGAGAAGTGGGAGCAGGACCGGTCAGCATGTGGTGACAAGAAGGCCATGTTGCTTTCCGATTTCCATATTATTTCCCTCACACAATTTCACAAGAACAAGCTCATGCGAAGAAAGACCTCCATCAGGTAAGAGTATATGTTACAATCAATCAATAATTAATTCTCTGCATTGGTGCACAATTCAAACTATAGAATCAGGAATGTTCTATTCATCTCTGGAAAGAACATCAGGCTGCCTATTTGTGCCAGAGACACCCTCTTCTTTTTGTTTAGGTGTTATAATGTTAACTTGCATGGGTGAACTGACATTGCTGGGAGGCAGTTCAGAAGTGTGGGGGGAGGGGAATGGAAGTTTACCTGGGGTGAGAAACTGGCTGCAAATGATTGAGCAGACAATTTACAGACAGACAGTGGAAAGTGCAGCATGTTCGTTCAGTGGTTACACACAATGCCTTTTCTCTTAAAAAATAGAGGGAAAAGGGGGAGGAGAGTAGGAAGCAGCAAGAGTTAGGAAAAAGATGACACCTGTGTAGTTTTCCTCCTAGGGCAGGCAGATGTCATAGACTGCTTGGTAATGATTCCAGAGAGCAGGTGCTCCCTCAAGCGAAGACCAAATACATACAATCCAGTCCATAGGCGTGAGGAATACTCAGTGTCACCCCACCTCCGCTAGGGGACAAGCTCTGGGAGGATAACAACGTCCTTCCCAGGCTTTCTGAGCTTCCTCCTTCCAGCATCTCTTATCCTAGGCTTGTACCCCAACACATGATCACATACCTTAGACAGCCCAATGACTATGTGACATCTCGTCTTTATAGAGAGGAGACATTGGTCAAGATGGGACATTAAACAGTATTTATTTTACCTAATATTCTTCAAGGTGTTTGACAGAACTACTTTGGAGCAAACAGGATTCTTAAATATTGGCCAATAATAATGATCTTTTCCCAGTTACAGTTGAGACAAAGACAAAAAAAAAGTTTCAAGTAGAACCCAGGCTAGATTGCAACAACCCAAAATATTCTGTATAATGTATAAGAGTCACCTTGGATGGAATCCAGGAGAAGTCATGAAAATATGGGTTGATGTGCTACAGAGATTTTTTTTTTTTTTTTTTTTTTTTCGCAGTTTTTGGCCAGGGCTGGGTTTGAACCCACCACCTCCGGCATATGGGGCCGGCACCCTACCCCTTTGAGCCCTAAAGAGATTTTTTTTTTTTTTAATAGCAATTTTAGCAGATCTGTTTGAGGTCAGGAAGGGGGCAGCACTGGCCTGTTCAGAGAGGACTGGCCAGATGAGGACTTGTGCAGGAAGACCAGTCAGCTCCCCGGAAGATGCTGGCAGCTTCTAACACACCCTTGGCTCTGTCCAGCCCTGGCAGGGGGATCCTGCCATCTCTGCCCCTGGTTCACAAGCTGACTCTTTCCCAGTCACCATTATGAGGGGGAGGACAGAGCTTGGTACACATATTGGAACATCTGCCAACTGCTATTCCAGAAATTTTAGTTCTTTGTGTACAGAGTGAATGACAATGTCCTTAGACAGGGTCATACAAACCCATCCTCACGTGCAGCGCTGTGGTGTGGAGGAGCTGCGGGGGGACGCATGGGGGTCCAAGGCGTCTGGGTTTGAATCAGGCTCTGCCAGTTCCTAGCTCTGTGGTCTTAGGAGAACCACTTGGCCTCTCTAACCCCAGCTTCTCCACTTGCAAAGTGGTCATCACAAACCCGCCTCCTTAACAGATCAAATGCGTCTACGTCACACATGGCAAACAGGGAGAGCCCAGCGTTTGCACTGGTGTATTGCTGGTAAACTTGCTGGCACTGCTGTCAGGCTGAAGGCTTCACCTTCGGGAGAGGAAGCCCCACTCCTGGGGTTCTCCTGCTGCCTTCCTCTGCTCACATTCGTCTCAGCCCTATGCTCCTCCTTTCAAGGCAGCTGGAATTCTCTGGAGTTTCCTAACCCTTCTGTACCAGAAAGTCAGTGGCCTTTTACAGAAACCATGTCCTCCCCTCGTTAGTGTTTTTAAGACCCAATAATAGAAACACATGAAAAGATGCATTTAGGAAAGAATAATTAAACTGAGGCTAGCGCTGTCCAGTAGAATTTTCTCCAATGATGTAAATGTCCTCCATCTTGCTGACCAATACTGTAACCAACTATGGCCACTGAACATTTGAAAAGTGGCCTGTGGGACTGACAAACAGAACGTGCATTTTGTTTAGTTTTAATTAATCTAAATAGCCTCATGTGATCAGCAGCATGACCAGTGTATTGGACAGCACAGGTGGAGAACTCACTGGCTCAAGCTGTGGGCTTAGCCTTCTCTCCCAGGAGTCTGTAGACTTGGAGCCTAGAGAGACTCGGGGGCACGCACACAGGCCCAGCTCTGCGCTGGCTGTCCAGGACCTGGGCAGAGCTCTTCAAATCTTTGTAATCTTTGTACATCTGTTTCCTCATATGTAAACCGAGTGATAGTAGTCACTATCTCGTAGAGTGGTTGTGAGGATTAAAGGAATTAACAATAAAATACGCTCAGGAAAGCAGCTGGCACACAGCTTATATATATAGCACTTACTATTCTTCTGCAAGATTTTTCTGCTGAGACTAATTTGTTAAACTGTCTCCTGATACACAGCCTCTCTCAACCCGCCTCCTACTTTTCCTCTGCTGTGAACTGAGCAGTAGAGTTCTCAGCATCTCTCCTGCCTCTCCCATATGCCTGAGGAACATTACTGTTAGCCAATATTTAAGAATCCTGTTTGTCTGCCCCTGCATTTCTGGAATCCATGGGGACTACAGCTGACACGGGATATAATCTCCCTGATCACAGACATCACATGTTCCCAGTTAGTAGTGTTTCTTGTAGGTCCCAATAGGTTAGAACATTGAAAAAGCATGGAGGTTAAAATAAGAAGTCTTGGGACAGATTATCTACTGTGCCTGACTTTCAGCTTCCACATTTCTAAAATGTGAATAACCCCCACTATTTCATGGGATAGTTGTGATTCATTAGCAGATAGGATAATGCAGGTGAAAGCATTTTGTAAACTAAAACATCAAATGAATGTTAATTTGATTGTTTCCATCAAATCTAAAGATGATGTAAAGGGCTGGCCAATGTAACCCAAGGTAATTCATCTGTCAGATGTGCTCCCATCCATCTGGTATCCCCTTGTTGCTGGCATTGTTCTTGTCTTAATTCCTTGGCAACCATGACGTGGCTTGTTTCAGTGATCTACAGAGCATCACGGCTGTGCTGTGATATTAACTGTCACTGTCAGTATTGTGGGGGATGGAGGTCATGTTCTCTTTTGTTTTGGAGGCCCAAAGATGATGTTTTAGAATAACACAGTGAAGTGCAATGGACAATGGACAAGTGGCCTCCTGGCCATTCTAGAAAGCATCAAGCACTAGTGTAAAGAAAGGGACTTAAAAGGTGAAATGGCAGCTGAATTAAGAGAACTGCCAAAAGCCAGCCAAGTGAGCAAGCCAAGAGAAGGGGTCCTCCCTGTCCCATTCGGAAACAAGTGCCACTTTCTGGTCTCTTACCTCTTCAGGCCATGTCTACAACAGCGGTTGTCCAAGTGTGGTGCCAGACGAGTATCACCCAGGGGCTTGCTGAAACACAGACCTCAGCACATGCCGTTAAACAAGACGCCCAGGTGGCCTGTGTGCATATTCAGGTGTGAAGGGCGCTGGTCACCAAAGGCTTCCCATTGTCTCCTCTTGGCCCCCCTAGTTGATAGCACAGAGGCAGGGTGGGGCACAGCAGTCCTGCACTAGGGTCCGTGCACATGCCCCTGTCGGCCGGAGCATGCTGACCCTGCCAGGCATGGAGGGACTAGAAGGGGATGCGAGTAGGACTGCCCTCAAGAAGCAAAGGTTAGAGATGCAATAGACTACAATCAAAGGTCTAAAACAGAGGCTAAAACCAGCACAAGCACATCAAGATCAAGGAATGTGTCTGACTCATCTTGGGATCTCCAGCACTGAGCAGGATGTCAGGCACCAGGAAGGTGGGCAGCCCTCATTTGCTGAGTGAACTGAGTGTCGAGGAAGGGATCTCTCCTTTTCACTCCATGCCCTTCATAAACTATGTAAGACGCACCCCTGTGCTTGGTTGATTGGACTTAGGCCACCTGCTTGCTTCCCCTTACCTTTAGGAACCTCTTGGATTCCAGATTCGACTTTCCCTATGTACTTCTAGTATTTAAATGTGACAACAACTAATATGTTATTGAGTATTTACTATGTGCATGTACCATACTTATTACCTTAAATATAGTAATTCATTTTATCTGCACAAAGATCACAGATTTATGTTGGTACTTTTTAATGTCCACTTGACAGATGAGAAAACTGAGATTCCAAAAAGTTGAACTTGCCAAGGTCTACAAGTAGTAAATCATGGAGCCAGGAATAAACTCAGGCAGTGTGATGCCAGTATCCACCTCCCAGGCTTTGAATTCCTGGGTTGGAAGTGCCACACTTCAGGAATCTGCCTGAGGTCTACCAGAGCCCCAGCTCCATCCTCCACAGACTGGCCTCTAGTATAGATGCCTTGTCCCTCCCAGCAACACTCGTCCTTCTTGTCCACACTAGGGGAGGTGGAGTACTGCTGTCCTCTTCCTGCCTTGATAGAAATAAAAAATGAAGACTATCTCACAGCAAGGCTGTGGAAATTCCTATCTGCCTTCTAGGGTGGTCTGGCTTTTGAGTGGACCTCAAAGAATATTTTCTTTAGGTATTTTTTTCCTAAACCAGTCTTTCTGGTAGGTGATTGCTGGGAAGTTACTGTTTGAAGTTAGTTTGAGAAGGAGGCAAAGGTGACCTCTACCAACTTCATTTGAGTCAAACTTCTTTCATTCCCAAGCAAATGAAACAGTCTTTCCTTAAAGCACCTGTGAGGCATCACCAAGTGAAAACCCAAAGCTGCCTTGTGGTGAGAAGGAAAGGAGAGCAATTTCAAACTTGCCATATATGGCATCTGACTTTCAACAATGAACGCCCTGCTTCCTGTTGGTCGGTCCCGCGGAACAGCTAGTGTAGCACAATGATAGGAAAACGCTGAGCTTACAACAACAAACCAAGGAATAAACAGTGCCCAGGTTTTTCTTTAAACTCACATATGCGGGTGGGTTGTAGTGTTTTATTTATATTGCTATGCAACGGAGGGAAAAAAATAAAGGTGATTTCAATGAAAGGCACAGGAATAGGCTGTGCTATCTGATTGCAGTGTCAGAATTTAGACTGATGTTAGGCATCAACCGTGATAACAGAAATCAATTTAGTTGGGTGAAGGGCTAGGTTTTTCTTTTGTGTTTAAAAATTCAGTGGCGAATACAGTCAGCTGCTCTGGACCAAGGAGTACTGAGCTGGCTCTGGGAGGATCTGGTTGAATGTTTATACAACCAGGATCACAGCCTAGGGAAACTTAAACCAAACTGCCAGAGAGGCTGCAAAACAATTTGTCAAGTCACAGATCACAAAACATACCCTGCCCCCTCTCCACGCCTGCTTCTGGAGAGTTTCTGACAGGAAAGGAAGTGCTGTCGCCAGGGGATCTTATACCTCAGAAGGGCAGGCACATGAGCTGCTAAGAGTGTGTGTACATGTTACACTTTAAGTCAAGGCGAAAGCCAGTCCCTCCAGGAAAACTGTCCTCTGCGCCTTCCCCAAACTTCCTACAAAGCCCTCCAACCAGGAAAAAACAACTTCAGAAACTAGGGTGGAGGTTTTCTGGAATCAGGTTCCTTCAGTTACAGTAAGGTAGATATCTAGATCACTAATCCCACACAATTGCTCTCCCCCAAATCATTAGGTACTTGGTTGGGTTTGTCCTTTTTTCTTTGGTTGTGCAGAGCTCCCCTCCACCCTGCCCCACCATAGAACTGGGGGAGGGGGAGGTCCCCATATTTCCCTACTATGCTCCATCTATGTAAGCAAAGAACAAAGAGCGAGGTACTGATCAGGAGGAGACAGATTCAGTCCTTCAGATAAAGTTGACTATTGATTGTGCAAATCAAGAGAGCTAATCATACCAAGTTCTCTAACCTGAAGAGTCATGAGTTCACCCTACATATTATTTATTGAATGCCTCCTCTATACTGGGTATCCTCTATGCTGGGGATACAGCTGTGAACAAAACAGAAAAAACAAAAGTCCTGTTTTCAGAGTCTTTTAAGTTCTAGTGGGGAAAATTAACAGGTATAAATTGAGAGTATGTTGTTCTCCTAAAATGAAGAAAAGCAGCAAGTCTGAATGCTTACTTAATAATGAATAATAATCATTAAAATTCTATGAGCCTACTATGTATTAGGCTCATAGAAAGTTGAGGTCAGATACTTTACACATTTCCTCTGAATCCTGCTAATCTACTTGAGGAAATGAGATCAACGTGTAACTTTATTACTCCAATTGTACAGACGAGAAAATAAGACTAGAAGGAAGGATAACTTGCTCAAGCACACCCTGCTAGTCCAAGCCCCACCCAGCTCAGGATCTGTGCACCGGAGCCAGAGGGTCTCTGACAGATGGTGGCCCACATGCCCCCTTCTCTGCTCCTCCCAGGGCTAATGGTGTGTCACTTTGCCCACCTCCATTCTCCCAGGCCTTCCAGGGTCAGCTTGAATATCTCCTGGTTAAGGAAAACTTTTCTGTTTCTTCACCACTAGTGTGATCCTTTCTCTGAAGTCCTTAATTAGATCATACATATGAAAGGTCATGTCTAACCCCAGTGGCTCACACGGGGAGGCTCT
Organism: Loris lydekkerianus; assembly: GCA_963574355.1. Taxonomy (NCBI): domain Eukaryota; kingdom Metazoa; phylum Chordata; class Mammalia; order Primates; family Lorisidae; genus Loris; species Loris lydekkerianus. The sequence goes on from CAUYPK010117848.1 coordinate 77,839, forward strand.
CAAACATTGCTTTGTGCCCACTTCCCTTCTCACCATGTTCATGGTCAACAGTGTGAAATTTGTCACTTGGTGCACTGTCTTATTTTTGTGGTGTTGTTCAACATGTATTGGCCTCATTTTCTCAACTAGATTAGCAGCCTGGGGAACAGTGCTTATATTTATAAATTATTGTTTGCTGACAATTGTTTAATAGAGTAGTTCTCAAACTTGAGCCTGGATCAGAATTACGTGATTGCTGGTTCCCTTCCCCAGAACTTCTGATAGCAGCTTTGGGACAGGCTGAGATGTGCATTTATGACAATTCCCAGGAGATTCTGATGCTTCTGGTCCAGGGACCACACTTTTGAGGACCACTAATTAACTGAATGCAGCACAGTGCTTAAGAGTGGGTAGGGTGAGTTTGAGTCCCATCTCTGCTACTCACTAGCTCTGTGACCTTGAGCAAGTAAACCCATTGGAACCCCTGTTTCCTCATCTATAAAACTGGAGATAATAATAGTATACACATCAGAACTGTTGTGAGGATTAAGTGTAAACATGAATGTAATGTGCTTAGCACTGTTCCTGACACACTGAAAACACTCAATAAATGCTTCTGATTATCCCTGGGAAGGCTGGCACAATATCTGGCACTGAATAAATGCTGTATGCAGCCTAAGACTTCCTTCTCAAAAGGGTTAAAACTTCTTTTGAATTTGTAAGTAGAGAGAGTGAAGGGTGTCATTTTATCATGACATTTATAATTAATAGCTTTTGAAATTAAAGCTAGACTACTAAAAAAACTTAACATAAATGGCCTTCAGAAATGTCTTTCCTGATAGCATGCTGGATGTAAATACCCAGGCGGACAAAATCCTTCTGGGGATGTCCCTAGAGTACCTCCTTGACACCTTCCACTGCAGCAGCATGCTGAAGATGGCCCCTTGGCCTCTGAAGAGCTTGGAGTTGCTGGAGTCACCAGGCCATCTGGGCTAATGAGTTGGCAGACACAAGTGGAGACCATCACTTAATAATTAAACAGTTGCAGTCATGGGAAGATAACTTTCCCAGAGCAGAGAGGAGAGCTACCTGCTCCAGCTGAGCACCCCCCCCCCCCGCCCCGCCCCCCCCCCCAAACACTTCATCCAAAGCAAGACCTGTACTTCCTTTCCCCGCCTAACTGAGCAGTTACACTGGCTGACAGTCTCTTAAGAAAGCCCAAGAGAAAATGTGCAGAAAAGACAATTCTTAGATCTTGTCTCTCAATCCTCCAGGGCCTGGGAAAGGGTGTCCAGGGATCTAGTGATGGTCTAGCCCTAATCATGTCTCATTAATACAGGAGACAAGGGTCAAGGCCCTATCTCTCTGTGAGCCATTAATCCCAGGAATGCTGTCAGTTCCATAAACCCCCGCAAAATTGAATGAGATCATCTCTGGGAGCATTAGTATTTAGCAGAGGCAGCAGGCTGGCGATTGTGGGGAGATGCTGCTTTGGAAGCCCCTCCATTCCCCACCACCTCCTCTCATCCAGAGGTACCCTTCCCCAGTGCCCAGAAATAGACCGTCCCTGCCTCAATTTTCACTCCTACAACCGATTTCCTAAGCAAAACTATCATAGCCAGGTAGTGTGTCCACACACTTCGGAGGGTTACACCCCAGACAGCCCCAAGGGCGGGGGTTTCTCTCCCCTTGCCTGGGCCAGGCCCCAGCTCCAGTTGGAAGGCGGAGTGGAAGGGGGTGTGTGCACGGGAGGCGGCAAGGGAGCGGTGGCCGCCAGGGCCCGGGCCCCGAGCCCTCGGTGGGTGAGGACGGGCTGGTACCCTGCACCTGGCATCACCAGCTGGGAGATAAAAACCAAGGCGGGGGCTCCTGGCAGACGCACGATGTCGCTCCCTTTCTCGCCGTTTTTCGGTGATCAATCTTTTCTCTCTCGGTTCTCTCTCCTCCATCCCTCCTGCCCTCTTTGTCTGCCGCCTTCTCACCTTCGCCTTTTGAACACCCTGCCCTCTCCCGGAGCGAGGCTCGGGCGCCGCCACGGTCAGCTCCCCGGGGATCCCGGCCCCGCGCCCACCGCCCGGCCCCTGCCCCGCCCTCCGGCTCCGGGTCTCACCCAGAAGAGCAGGTTGAAGCCGAGCAGCAGGTACTTGATGCACCGCAGGCCACCGCGAAAGCGCCCCATGCTGCGGCCCAGGCGGCGGGATCCCGAGTCTCAGATCCCCAGGCCCGCGCTCCGAGCGCCGGCAGCAGCGGGCGCCGGCGGGGAGGGGGCGGGGCGTCAGGCGGGAGGGGCGGGGCTTCGTGGCGAGGCGGGGCGGGGCGCGGGGCGGGGGCCTGCGAGGACCCCAAGCGGCTCGGCGGGCGAGAGGTGCGGGCACCGCCAGGGTAGAGACCCAGCCACCCTAAGCAGCACGTCAGCACTTCCGTGGTCGCACGGACCCCTCCTCCCCTCCTGATGCGGGGACTGCCTTCCCAACCTTCCCGTGGCTGTCCGCTCTTTGGCGAGGAAGGAGCGTCCACTGGGGACGCGGGGCCCATTTAATTAGCGCCCTATGCCCGCGATGATGGTTGAGGGATAAGGACACGGATGTGCAACCGTAGGAAGGTGACTTCAGGTAGAAGAGATAAGGTCTCCCCGAAGCTGGTAGGACCCGTCGCGGAGCCCCCGCTTGAGTGGCAGATGTGGTTCCTCGCGGCCAGGCCAGCTCACAGGCCGCGGAGGGGGACCCTCCCTCCCGCCCCGCCTGCGTTCCTCTGAGGATTCTTACCTTAATAGGCAAGAACTGGGAGAAGGGGCGGGAGGGGGCTGCCCTGGGCTGTGACAGCTGCTCCCACCCTGCTCAGGAGGCCGGTGCAGCGGAGTCTGGTTCCCCAGGTCCTGCTGGGGTCGGCTGATAGGAGAGTTTGGAAGGAAGCCAAGTTCTAAAGATCTTAATTGTGATGTGGAGGTGGGAGAAAAGGGGGAGGTTTTTGTTTTGCTTTGTTTTTATTAAGTTTGGCTCCTGGCGGGGAAATCAGGCTCCCACTCCCGTTGACTAAGTGTCTACAATATGTGGTGTCAGACAGTATGGGGGAGAGAGGAACGTGTAAAATTCAGGAAGCTTAATGTGTTGATTCAGCACAACTTTAAGTGCCTATTATAAGCCAGGCATAGTAGCAAGTGCCGGGACTCGGCAATGATTAGACAGCAGGGCCTGGAACCACAATCTGGTGGTGGAGACAGATGTGTAAGCTAAAGAGAAGGGGAGGGTTGGCGGCCTCAAGAACACACATGGCCCTCCAGATCCCCAAAGCAACCCCTCCGCCCAATCCAAGCTTTACAGAACAAATCAGAAGGCCACGTGCCCCAAGGCCACAGGTTCCCCATCCTTGGTAGGCCAGGGAAGGAGTGGGGAAGGAGAGTGGACCTGACCTGGTCTGGAAAGATGAGTCTGAGCAGAGAGGAAGAGCAGTCCAGGCAGACAGAACATGCAAAAAGCACAGTGCTGGGGAAAGCAAACCTGAGGAAGGATGAGAACCACAGTGAGCCCAACTGGAGCAGGAGCCTTGTGAAGTCAGAGGGGGAGGTGTGCCAGGAAGGCTGAGGGCCAAATCTCAGCTTTCCCTCCACCGAAGAGCTTGCAGCACCATGCTTGGGCCTGGGTTCCCTCATCTCCAACAGGGAAATAATAGTACCCACCTCACAGAGCTGTAAAGATTAATGAATTAATATTTATAAACAGCTTGGAACATTGCCTGGCACAGAGTAAGTACTGTGTTACTGTCGGCTAGCTGTTCCATTTCTGCCATGTATCTTTGCCTGTATCTGTGTCTTTGGAGAGAATTTTATTTATAATAAAATGAATAGAAGGCAGAAAAAGGAAAGTGCTGATTCTAATAATAAGGATAATTGTCAAACTCTGAAATAAAGACAAAGATGAAAGAGGTGATTCTTTAGCTTCAATACAGGCATTCAATTTTTCAACTGAATAAGCAACAATGATATTATAATTTAAAGATATTGCTGAATTTTATGTCTCTAAGACAAAATATATTTCCAGATTATGTATTCTATATTCTTGGAACAGAGTTCCTATTGTAACATGAGAATCTATTGTGCTTTCATACTACAATTTTAGCACACATGTATTAGAGACAGGGGGCTGTCTGCAGTGTAACAGTATTAGATTTTGAATATAGACTTGTCCACCCCTCCCTGTCACAAAGAAACGTGTCTTAGCAGAAGCTGACCTTTGACAGGAGTAGGCTAAAATAATCCCTAGGCTAAAATAATCCCGTTTCCCTTGTAATTAGTTCAGGCTAATGGGATAGGAGTGGTGTGCTTCATTTTGAGAAGTCAAATAATCTGTCTTTTTCCTTTTGAAGTTGTTGGATCTTGATGATATACTTGGAGTTTCTGTCTTCATCTTCATTTCTGCCTGAGGACAGATCCAAAATTGAGAACAGCAGAGTGGAAAGTTAAAAAACCTGAACCATTGATGACATTACCCCATAAGTGAGTCAGCTATTTTGGGAGCCAGTTGTAGTCCAGGGTTTTATGTGTGTACATGCATGTGTGTGCACGTGTGGTGACCGAAAGGCGTCCTAACTAATACATTTACAAGAGGATGATATTATATGAAAGTAGGGGACTATATTCAACGACATAGGAAGGAAGTTAGCCTTTAAACTAATTATCACAGGCATGGCTCCTTTTCCCCTTTTTCCTGTCTTGAACTCAGACATGATGCTTGAAGCTCTAGAACATTTTGTGACCATGAGGAAAAGCCAAAAAAACTGCAGACCTGCCAGCCAGGACATTGTGGAACCAATGGACCAATGTTAGCCGCCACCTACTTCTAGATTTCTTCTTGCGTAAGAAAAATAACCCTCTTTTTGTTTGATTTTGTGTTCTGTTCATGTAGCTGAAGATATTCCTAACTAACAAAGGGAGTACAGTAAGTTCATTTTTGGATCTTATGAAATTTAGATCTGGTGGGAAATACTGATGGAGTGGAAATTATGATTAGGATGCTAGAAAAAGGGTTTTAAATTTAGGGTAAAGATTTATCAGCAAGTGGTGATAAATGGAAGCCAGTGGTTTTCAAACTTTTGCCCACATATGACCTAAAAGAATTATGAAAAAAAATTTCCCCTGAACTTTTCCTCAATATTTTATTAGGAATATTTCCAAACATCTAGAAAAGTTGAAATAGTGCAGTGAACACCATACACTCACCACTCCATAATATGATAAACATTTTGCTTTGGTTACATTGCTTACCTGTACATCGGTCCATTTGTCAATCTATATCGTTTTAATGAATTTACAAAAAATGGTAGACATCAATGTCTTTCACTCCTCAGTTCTTTAAAATGCATGACATTAGCTAGTGTTCAAATATTTGTTTATGAAATATTTGTTCATTTTATCTGAATGAAATGTATATATTTTAAGTAAAGTATTTAATAATTTTTGACAAATTCTTTTGTCTTTCTAATCCCAAACCCAATTAAGGGAGAGAATATTACTATCACCCCAGAAAGTTCCCTTGTAACCCTTTCCAATCGATCTACTCTGCCATTCCCTCCTAGAGGCAAACATTGTTCCGATTTTTTCATTCTAATTTTGCCTGTTCTAGAATTTCATATAAATGGAATTATATAGTATTTACCCTCATGCATTTTTAAGTTATAAAAATTATTTATAAACATATATAATTATAACATATATAAAACATATAAAATTATTTATTGCAAATTTGAATATTTTCAAAACATGTCATATCTGATGTATCTGATATGTTGTCTTTTAAGAGAAGATTTTCACATCATTCATTTTAATGTATCAAATAGAAAATAAATGTGTGATCGGTTGTCTCATCTATTTTTAAAAAAATACATGAACAAGAACCTCTTTACAGGGTGAAAATTTTAATCTTTCCTTTATCTCCTTGAACTTATATTTCTATTCCACAAAATGTAATCCTAAAGTAATGCATTTTTATGCTTGAAAGATTCTTCTTGAATGTCCTTTTATACTCATCTGAACAAAGATTACTGGATTTATTAAAAGAAATTTTCAGCCTGAGACCATAAGCCTGTGTTAATTAATTTTTTCTAGATTAAGTTTTTGTTATAATTATTTTTAGTATACAATTCATTAGAATAAATACAATTTTAAATAAACAGTAATTAAACATAAATGTAAAATACTACTGGAAATGCATCTTTTAATGAGGTTGATGGAGTTGGTATTTTTTCCTACTAGTTTTTGTATCGATGAATGAGTATTACTTATTGCTAGAACAACATAGAGCTTAGCATAAATTCCCTTAATATTTTTTGTTGCTTTGATATTAATCCTGAAAAACTTCATTTAGAGAAATAAGTAGATAAAGATGAAAGAAGTTGTTATAGCAATGCCCATCAATTCTTTAAACTCTTGAATTATATGCCCCAATTCACGCACTGGTCCATCATCAAAAACTATTTTAGGCCAGGCATGCCTAAATCCCAGTTCTTGGGAGGCTTTTTTTTTTTTTTTTTTTTTTTTAAATTTAGATAGAGTCTCACTCTGTTGCTCCAGGCTAGAGTGCTCTTGTGTCATAGCTCACAGCAACCTCAAACTCTTGAGGTCAAGTGATTCTGTTGTTTCTGCCCCCGGAGTAGCTGGGACTATAGGGTGCTCTACCATACCTGGCTAATTTTTCTATTTTTAGTAGAGATGGGGTCTTGCTCTTGCTCAGGCTGGTCTGGAACTCCTGAGCTCAAGCGATCCACTGCTCCACTGCCTTGGCTTCCCAGAGTATAAGGATTATAGGCGTTAGCCATCTCGCCCAGCCGAGCCACCTCAACCAGCTACTTGGGAGGCTTAAAGTGATGGATCTCTTGAGGCCAGGAGTTCCAGACAAGCCTGGGCAATATAACAATACACCCCCCCCCCCCAATATGTATAGAAACAGTTTTAAAAAAATTAGGCTACTAGGAAGTCTGAGATGGGAGGATCACTTGAGCTGGGTTGAGGCTATAGTAAACTATGATCATACCACTACACTCCAACCTAGATGTCTCAAAAAACCCCAGCTATTTTTAATCATCAGTCATTCAGCTAGCAATTCCATTTGGCCTTTTTTCAGTTTTAGTGAACGCATAGAGTTGGAACCCTTCTCACTTATTGCCATTTATTACCCATATTATAGTTATTCACTTTCTCAGCACCTACAGCAGTTTTGCAAATTGGTAGCCCAGAACTTTTTATAGCCTGGGGAAATGTTCCAGATTCAGGATGGGTGAGAGGTAGCTTGTGTAGGAAGACACCTTGATCACAGGCATGTTCTCAGGCAGATTGATTCTAGGGAGAAAGACAGTTAGAAACTGAGAATCTGGAAAGTGATTCTCTTAAAACTGTTCATGTTGGAGTACCCTCTGGGAAGATTTCTTACAATCTCAGGAAGCACACCTCCGAGACATTTTAAGCCTCGAGAATAGATGGTTATGCCCACGGAGAATGTGAAAAGCGTCAAGAGCAGAGACTTTAGAACAACCGTATTTTAAGTAGCTGGCAGAGGAAATGTAACACTCAGAGCAGACCAGGAAGAAACGACCAGAGATGGGACAGAAAATCAGAAAAAATGAAGGATCACGGAGGCTGAAAGAGTTTCTTGGCAGAGGGCATGGCCGCAGTGCAAGTGCCTTAGCAACAACAGGTCATTTGGTGACCTGGTACCTTAGCATGCTGACTACATGGGTGGGAGCCACTCTGGAAGACGGAGTGTGGGGAGGGAGAAGGTGGACCACAGTTTGGGGCAGAATGGATAGTGTGGGAATCACATTATTTGCTCTTTTAGGAGACTTAGCTGTGAGCAGTGCGGCAAGATGAGTGAAAGCAGGTCTTCTTTCCTTCCTTCATGGGAAAGGTTTAGACGTTTTCATAGTCGTTGGGAGAGAGGGGTCGAAAGAAAGGAGAAGCAAGAACAGTGTCTCTGAAGAAATAGGCCCAAGAGCCAGACACTGATGGAGGGTTGCACTGGAGACAGAAAGAAAAAGGCAAGGACGGGCTGGCAGAAACACTTCTGTATTCTATACCTCCTAAGCCCACTATCTGAATTCTCCATTACCTGATTTCACTGCCTGTGGAATTTTCTACCTGTTGACCTTAGTGTCTCGTTCCTTGTGTGTTGTGTGATTTTTTTTAACTGTGAGCTGCTTATTTTCCCTGGAAAATTATGGTAAATTCTTCAATTCTTCAGTTGAGAGGTGGTTCCTTCGCCTTTTGCAAATCATCTCAGGGCACTACCATAGAGGATTATGCAGAGAGCAAAGCCATGGGAGGCCGGGCTGCGGGTGACAAGTTCTCAGGGAGATTTTCCCCACCTCAACACTAAGATCAAAACATACACATTCTGTTGTCTTTTTTTTTTTTTTGCAAGTTAAATGTATTTCTTGTCCACTCATATCTTGAGAACATACCCCTGAGGAGGGGTCAACAGGTTTGGGTGGGGTCTCTTAATAGACTCTGTTAATGGCATTTCAGGCCTTACTTCATGAACCCCAAAACACTGCAGCTATGGAGACAGAAACTTGAAGCAAATGGTGCATTTAGGGCCTGCTTCACTTCATTTGGCCTTTGTAGATTCTTTTCCTTTTGTCCTAGCTCAGCAAAATGGCTTTTTTTTTAGACAGAATCTCACTCTGTTACCCTCGGTAGAGTGCTGTAGCATCATAGTTCACAGTGCTTGGCTATTTTCTTGTTGCAGTTGTCATTGTTTAGCTGGCCCAGGCCAGACTTGAACCCACCAGCCTTGGTACATGTGACTGGAGCCATAACCCCTGTGCTACAGGCACTGAGCCAAATGGCCATATTTTTAAACATTTACATGTTGTATCCAGCATCTTCATTGCAGTTGAGAAGATGGTTCAGAATATCGAGTCTGCCCTGTTGCTAGAAAAAGAATCCTGATGTGCCTGCTATCACAACTTTGGTTTTGATAAGCATAAGCAGGACCCAAACAATTTTTGACTCTTGGGTTTACAGGAGTAAACTTTAAATATTATGCTGCTGCTGTGTAGCTGTTGTGGAAAATAGTCTGTGGGCTCAGGGTTTCTAAACCAACCATTTCTTGGATGCCCAGAGAAGGAAGGAAAGCAAGGGCCTTGGTTTGCTGATTACAAGCCATCTCCATGGTCACAGGTTGCTGGTGCTCATTTACAATGTTTTTCCAGCAGCATTCAGGCAGTAATAGCTTTTTTTTTTTTTTTTTTTTTTGCCATTTTTAGCTTCTGGTATTTGCTAGTGAGAGGAAGGAATGTATACCTGCTTGCAGAGGCATGTGTGAAGCAAGAGAAGGGACTATGAACTGGGGAAGGAGAGGAAGCTCAAAGGATAACTGTTTCCAGAGGACCTTTGAGAACAACTGGCCTATTTTTCAGTTTTACAGGCGGTTGGGGGAAGGAGAGGGATATAAGTAATTCATTCAAGTCTGAGTTCTAAGTCTGAGTATTTATTGTGCCTCATCATTCATCTTCATTTGAGTTATCTGAATTAGGAAAGACTTAAAAAATTACATAATAATAATATAGCATATACGCATTTTTTTGAGACTGATCTCCCTCTATTGCCCCAGGTAGAGTGCTGTGGTAACATCGTAGCTCACAGCAACCTCAAACTCTTGGGCTTAACACAGCCTGTTGCCTCAGTCTCTTGAGCAGCTGGGACTACAGGCATATGCCACCACCTGGGCTAGTTTTTTCCATTTTAATAGAGACATGTCTTTCTCTTGCTCAGGCTGGTCTCAAAACTCCTGAGCTGAAGTGATCCTCCTGCCTCAGCCTTCCAGAGTGCTGGGATTACAGGCCTGTGCCACGGCACCTGGCTTGGCATAATTTTAACATGATTTTTCTTGTCTTTAAGTTTCAATAGAGGCCCCAAAGCCTGAGAGCAAAATTATAGGTACTTAATTATCTGTACATTGTAAAGCAAGTGCAGTACTATCTGTTAGTCAGTCATCATATATAAGAGACTTCTTACAAGGAATCGGCTTACATGATTATAGAGACTGACAATCCCAAGATCTGACTGTAGACAGTGAGCTCAGATCCAGTAAAGTCAATGATATAGTTCCAGTCTGAAGGCTGGAAGGCTCGAGACCAGAGAAGAGCTGATGTTTCAGTTCAAGTCTAAAAGCAAGAAAAGATCAATGTCCAGGTTAGGACAGTTAGACAGAAGAGTTCCTTCCTACTTACAGGAGGGTCAGGCCTTCAATTCACTGGATGAAGGCCACTCACAATGGCAATCTGCTTATTCAGTCTACCAATTTAAATATTAATCTCATCCAAAAACATCCTTACAGACATATGGGCATCCCATGGCTCAGTCAAGTCCGACATATAACATTAATCATCCATCAGGCGAGGTGGCTCATGTCTACAATCTCAGCACTCTGGGAGGCCAAGGAAGTAAGATTGCTTGAGCTCAGGAGTTCAAGACCAGCAAAAGCGAGATTGAGACCCCATCTCTACTAAAAATAGAAAAATTAACTGGGCATTGTGGCAGGTGCCTATAGTCCCAGCTACTGGGAGGCTGAGGCAAGAGGATCTCTTGAGCCAAAGAGTTTGAGGTTGCTATGAACTATGACACCACAGTACTCTACCCAGGACAACAGAGTGAGATTCTGTCTCAAAAAAAAAAAAAAAAAAAAAAATAATAAAATTAACCATCTCATGATGCAAAAGAAATACAGAATAGGTAGGATAAATTGATAGCACAAAATAACATGGTAAATTTAGCATCCCAGATGCATTAGTAACTTTATTAAACATTAACAGAGCAAATGTTCCAGTTTTAAAACAAAGTTAGATCAAATGAAAACATAAAGACAAAAACAAATCCCAAAACTTACTATTTCTAAGAGACACATCACCTATAAAATATAGGGGCCCAGAAAAGTTCAAATCAAAAGAATGGAAATGGGCATACTAATCACAGAAATAAAGAAAGAGAAGCTGATATGACTATATTACTATCAGAGGAAAACCATGTCCCACTGCGGTCGATTAGAAGTGCCCACGCATTCATTTCTTTAAACTCCTCCCAACAAGAAGTTGAGTATATTTCCCTGTCCTGTGACACTGAACTGACATTGTTGCTTATTTTGACCAATAGAATGACATTGTATGACTTCTCAGTCAAGGCCCTGAGAGGCCTGAGGTTTTGTTCTTGCCTGGTTGGAATGCTGCTGCCACATGAACAAGTTCAAGCTGGTGGGCTGGAGAGGCCATGTAAAGAGCTAAGCCTTCCCAACTACCTGCCAGGATATGTGAGCAAGTCTGCCTATAACCAGCTAGCTGCTAGCCAACTTATCAATTGCAAATGGAGGAGTGAGTCCCTGATGAGTTCATGAAAGAATTGTCAGCAAATAAAAATTGTTGTTATTTTAAGCCATTAAGTTTTGGGGGTGGTTTGATATGCAGGAATGGAGAAGAGATATAGCAAAGTATTCTAAAACTGCAGAATGTGCATCTTTTCCAAACACACGTGCATCATGTACAACAAATAACTTACTACTAGGCCATAAAACACATCTCTACAAATTCCAAACAGCAAAAATCACAGAGTTCACATACTGGCAATGATATAGTTATACAAAGACAATTAGAAAATCTCAATCAATGTATTTGAAAATTAAGAAATATACTATTAAATAACCAAAATAAGACATTATCGTGTACTGAGTGGTAATAAAAATCCTATATTGAACAAAGTAGAATGCAGCTAAAACAGAACTTAGACAATGATAGCTCTCACTGTATACATGAGAAAAAGACTGAAGATCGATGAAATAAACATTCATCTCAACTTTAAAACCAAATAAAGAAAAATAAAGACAAAACCTAAAGGGAAAAGAAAAACAAAGAAAGCAGACAAAAAAGGAAATGATAAAGCTAAAAGCAAAACTGATAAAATGGAAAGTAAGACCAACAAAGTCAAAAGCTTGTTCTTCACAATATCTAACAGCATCCATAACTTACGTTGAAACTAATTAAGATAGAAGAGAGAATGCACAAATAACTATGTCAGAGATAAAAAGGGATTAATAATTTCAGATCTGATGGATACAGGCGATTGCATTAATGTACACAGCTATGATTTAACAATAAAAAAAATAAAAAAGATAATAATTTCAGATTTGAGGATGAACAACTCTATGCCAATAATGTTGAAACTAGATGAGATGGACAAATTTCTTAAAACAGTAACTTACTAAAACTGACCTTGTATATTTATACCATGGCATACTATTCAGCCATAAAAAAGTGGAGACTTGCATCTTTTGTATTAACCTGGATGGAGTTGTAGGGCATTTTTCTTAGTAAAGTATCTCAAGAATGGAAAAACAAGCATCCCATGTACTCCATACTAAGTTGAAATTAGTAGATTAATAGCTATAGGCCCACATGAGAGAAAAATACAATTAAATTTTAAAAGGGGGGGAGGGTTCATTAACTTCCCACCTAACGAGTCTGATGTTGTGGTATATGGCACACCTCCTGGTGAAGGACTCAACGACAGCTCAGATTTTACCTCGCAAATGCAAACAATGTAATCTAAACACATGTACCCTCATATTAGTAAAAAAAAAAAAAAAAAAAAATCTGACTCAGTGAGAACTAGAAAGTCTGAATAGTCCTATGCCCATTAAAGAAATTACATGTGATCTTTCCCCATAAACTAAGTCCAGTCTCAGATTGCCCTTCATTGTTGAGTTCTAACAAGCATTGAAGGATGAATTAATTCTAATCTAATATAAACTCTTCCACAGAATAGAAAAAGAGAGAGCATTTAAAAAATAATTTATGAGGCTGGTAGCATAATCTTGAAACCTACACCTAAAAAGTCAAGACAGTATAAAAAAGGGAAATTACAGGTCAATTTCACTTATGATTATAGTTGGAAAAATCCTTGCAAAATAATAGCTAAAACATATATATCAATACTTAAAAAGCTTAATGCATTACAACCATATAAGATTCCCCTCCCCAGGAATGCTGTGTTGATTTATGTTTGAAAATCAATCAAGGCCAGGTGCAGTGTGTCATACCTATAACACTAGCACTCTGGGAGTCCAAAGAAGGAGGATTACTTGAGTTCAGAAGTTTGAGACCAGCCTAAGCAAGAGTGAGACCCTGACCCTACTAAAAATAGAAAAAATTAGCCAGGTGTGGGGGTGCATGCCTACAGTCCCAGCTACTCAGGAGACTGAGGCAGAAGGATCCTTGAGCTCAGAAGTATGAGGTTGTTGCAGGTTATTATCATACCACTGCAGTCCAGCCAGGCAAGAGATTGAGACCAAAAAAAAAAAGAAAAGAAAAGAAAAGAAAAGAAAATCAATCAATGTAATGGACTGAAGGAAAAAAATTCTATGACCATCTCAGTAGATGTAGAAAAACCTTTTGGTAAAATTCAGTATTGATTTCTGAGCAATTAGGTATAGAAGGGAATAATTAATATTTTCAAGTAAAATTTTGGGAACAAGGTAGATTCCTATTACTACTTCTCTTCAACATTATACCAGATAGCCAAATAAGTCAAGGAAAAGAAATGAAATGTGTAGGATTTAGAGAGAAAGAAATAAAATTGCCACTACTTTCAGATGATTGAATTTATGTTTATTTTGCTTTTCTACCTACAATGATAAATTACTAGAGTTACTAAGAAAGCTTATTAAATTTGCTAAAAGTTAAAAAATATTTTCCTTATACTGGCAATGAATAAAAACTAATTTTTTTTTTTTTTTAGACAGAGTCTCACTATGTTGCCCTTGGTAGAGTGCCGTAGCATCACAACTCGAAGCAACTTCAAATTCTTGGGCTTAAGGAATTCTCTTGCCTCAGCCTCCCCAGCAGCTGGGACTGACTTACAGGCACCCACCACAATGCCTGGCTATTTTTGTTGTTGTTATTGTAGCTGTCATTGTTGCTTAGCTGGCCTGGCTGGGTTCGAACCAGCCAGCCTTGGTATATGTGGCTGGTGCCATAACCACTGTGCTATGGGCGCTGAGCCAAAAAAACTAAGTTTTATAAGACTATAGTCTAAAGTAATATAAAAATATCTAATACCTAGAAATAACATGTAAGACCTTTGTAGGAAAAATTAAAATCTTTATTGGGTAACATTAATTAAGATGTTAATAAATGAAGAGATATACTAAGTTCTTATTAGTAAATCAATATTGGAAGAATACATGTTCTCTCCAATCTGATGTACAGATTCAATGAATTTGCAAGCAAAAATCCCTACAACAATTTCATCTGCAGATTTTTTATGTTGGAATATGATAAGCTGATTCCCCAAAATTAATATGGAAATGCAAAAGATCAAGAATAGCCAAGACACCATTGAAGAAGAAAATGAAGGCGGCTGAACTTGCTCTACTAGATACCAAGATTTACATGCAGTATTTAAGGTAGTGTAGTCCTAGCACTGGGAGAGACGACTAAACAAGAGGAAAGAGAGCCCAGAGATGGCCTTTCGTGTATGTGGACATTTCACTTACGATAGTATATAAATGTCCCACTGCTACATGGTATGAGAAAATGTTCTTCATAAAATGGAAGTAGGTCAATTGGGTATCCACATGGGGAAAGCATAACTCCAATCTCACACCACACTCAAAAATCAACTTCATGAACAGTATAAACTTAAATGGAAGGTGAAAATAAAAAGCTTATAGAGAAATGCGACTTACTGCTTTATTGGCCCAGCTACTCCTTGTGCTCATGCCCTTTCCCAGCAGACTTCATGCTTAGTTCCTCTCATAAAAAGGCAGAGTACATTTTCCCTCCTTTGACTGTTGCTAGGTTTGGTTACTTGTTTTAGTGACAGTGACAGTGCGCCATTCTGAGTCTAGGCCTCAAGGGACCTTGTTCCTCTCTGCTTGCCTTCTACCACTCATCCCATGAGAAGGCTATGCCTGAGCTAGCCCGCTGAGCCTGAGAGGGAGACAAGAGGCACATCAGCAGGGCTCCTTAACGGATAGTGGGTAAGCTGTCCCAGCCAAACCCACTCTGGAGCTGAGCCCGGTCATGATGAGGTGAGCTGCCCCAGACGTTTGAGTGAGAACAGGAAATGATTTTTTGTTTTCAGTTTCTGAGCTTTGGGTGGCTTTGCTAGGCAGCAATAATTAACTTATTAAAAGGTAATATAAGAGAATATCTGCATATTCTCTACTCACAGGTAGAAAAATGTTTGTTAGGCTGGTCACAAATGTGAGCATAAGTACAAAGAATTTTTTATGCTAAAATTAAGAATTCTTGTTCATCAGAAGGTACTATTAAGAGAGTAAAGAGATGTTACAGAATGGAAGGGGATATCTGCAACCACTCAACAAACAAAAAATAATATAGAATATTGAAAGTATTCCTACACAGAAATAAGAAAAGGCAGATTGCCCCGCATAAAAATAAGCAAAAGGACTTGAAAGAGTACTTTATAAAAGAGGAAATCCAAATGGACAATAAACATATTTGCCAATGTTCTGAATCTCAGAAATGAGGGAAATATAAATTAAAACCAATAACAAGGCGGTAGCCTAGGGCCCAAGACTAAAACAGTATCAGTGGTAAATGCCAGTCACAAGAATAGTCAAGAAGTTTATGAGAAGCAGGATGCCTCAGAGAAATGTAACCCAAACCCTGAGATATCACCTAAGCCCAGTGAGAGTAGCCCACATCACAGTCGCAAAGCTGCAGATGTTGGCAAGAATGGTGGTTGGTAGGCCACTGCTGGTTGGTAGGACTGCAAACTAATACAGCTCTTTGGAAAGAAGTTTGGAGAATCCTCAAAGAACTCAGAATAGATCTTTGATTTGATACCTCAATCCCATTACTAGGCATCTACCCAGAAGAA
>CAUYPK010117852.1:0-50095 GCA_963574355.1 Loris lydekkerianus
TGTTTCTGCCCCATTGATCCTTGGGGGAGTTGATCTACTCTGATTATTCATATTGCCAGAGTTTTTCTGTTGATTTTGCCTCATGATTGCTTTTCACCATTGCCTCTGGCCGTCCTCAGAGTTGGGGAGGTGTCTCTCCAAGATTAGACCCTAGCGGGATCACTCTATTGTTGCTGGATCTTTGTAGGGAGTGATCCTGTGTAGTCACAGGGCTGCTGTTGTTAGGGAGTTCTGGTTGTAGAAGCAGCTCCGGTGTGCGACACTCCCAGATTCAGCAACAGGGCTGGGGGTGGTGCGCGTGGTTCTCTGTGCCTGGCGCCCAGTGACTTTGGTACAGAGAACCCAAGGCTCTAGGAGTCTCTGGCCATGAGAAGGCCTCTGTGCAGAGGCTGGGAGGGCGCATAGCTACCAGAGTCCCTGGTCAGATGGATAAGCTAGTGTGGAGGCTGGGAGGACACAGGAGGGGGGATGCATGGTTGCGTGGCTCCTGCAGTTCCTGGTCAGGGAATGTGGAGCCCTGGTGGGGGCCGGTCACCAGTAAGGGGTTGCTGCACACCTCTTATGTAGGTCTGGGCAGTGCCAAGCCCAGGCGTCTGAGGTTGCTATGAGCTGTGACGTCAGGGCACTCTACCCAAGGCAACAGCCCAAGGCTCCAGTGTGCCAAAACCGTCTCACTCTGCTCCTAAGGATTAGGGCTGTGAGGCAATGCTTGCTATTTTCTGCTTTCCATTTGCCTGGAAAATAGATGACCATCCCTTCACCTTGAGTCTATATTTGTCTTTTAATGTAAGATGTGATTTTTGGATACAACAGATATCTGGCTTGAGTTTTTGTATGACCTTCCTCTTCTAGCTTGAAAGGTTTCAGCAGAGAGATCTGCAGTTGTTCTAATATTCTTCCCTTTATAGGTAATGGTTTTCTTTCATCTGGCAGCTTTCAAGATAGTCTCCTTCAGATTAACTTTAGTGAAATTGATTATGATGTGTCTGGGGAATGTCTTATTTGGGTTGAGTCATGCTGGAGTTCTGAAACTGTCTGCTATCTGAATTTCAAAATCTCTTGGCATATCTGGAAAGTTCTCCTTCATAATCTCATGGAGAAGAGACTCTGTGCCTTGTGAAGCCACTTCATCATTTTCGGGGATCCCTATAAGACAAATATTGGTTTTCTTCGAATTATCCCAGAGCTCTCTGAGAGACTGGTCTGTTTTTGCTCTCCATTTTTCTTCTTCTTTGAGGGCGCCCAGTGACTTTGGCACAGAGAACCCAAGGCTCTAGCAGTCTCTGGCCAGGAGAAGGGCTCTGCGCAGAGGCAGGGAGGGCTCCAGAGGGCACGCAGCTACCAGAGTCCCTGGTGAGATTGATGAGCTAGTGTGGAGGCTGGGAGGACACAGGAGGGGGGATGCAGAGTTGCGTGGCTCCCGCAGTTCCTGGTCAGGGAATGTGGAGCCCTGGTGGGTGCCAGTCACCAGTCGGGGGTCGCTGCACACCTCTTATGGAGGTCTGGGCATCGCCAAGCCCAGGAGTTTGAGGTTGCTATGAGCTGTGACGTCATGGCACTCTACCCAGGGCAACAGCTCAAGGCTCCAGTGTGCCAAAGCCGTCTCACTCTGCCCCTAAGGATTAAGGTTGTAAGGCAGTTCAGTCCACGCCTTTAGGCTGCTCAGTCACTAGGATACTTTGTCCTGCCCCATCCTTGCTCTGGGACCCTGAGGGCGGAGCTTGCCAGAGCAGTTCTTTCACAATGGCTTACTTCCCCCAGCTCAGTGGCTCATTCTGGGGCCCCAGACAATGCTTAAAGTCCTCCACACTCCTGCTCAAGCTCTCCCTAAGGCAGCTCAACTGAGTGCCAAGTCAAAGAACACCAAAACAGTTCACAGGTAAGGCCTTTCCGGTTTGCAGTCTCACTGCTGCTTGTACTCACAGTTGCCAGTGTGATTAGGTTGATCGAACACATGCAGTCACTTGCCAGTTTTCCACTGTTTTTCTCCTCCTCCTGGGGTCCAGAAGTCCCTTGCTGGCTCCCTATATCCTCAAAGGGATGATCATAGGCAGATACCACTGGCCAGAGATGCCTGGAGTCTTGTCTCCCCAGACTCGCCAGTGCCCAGTTACAGGGAAGCTGTTACTCGGCTGCCATCTTTAATCCAATCTGTCACCTATTTTTTTAGAAACAGGGTCTTGCTCTCACTCAGGCTGGTCTCAACCTGTGAGCTCAGGCAATGCACTATTTTTAATTTTAATTTAAAATTTCATTTTAAATTTTAATTGAAAAATTTTAATGACAAAAATTTATCATTTTAATCATTTGGAGTATACAATGCAGTGGTAGTAATTACATTCACACTATTGTGCAACCATCACAATTATCTATCTCTATAACATTTTTATGACAAAAATCACAAACTCTATAAACATTAATGAATAACTCCCCATTTCTCCCTTCTTCCAGATACTGGTAACGTCTAACTTATATGCTGTCTTTATAAATTTGCCTATTCTAGATATTTCTTGTAGGAAAAATCATGCAATATGCAGTTTTCGAGAGTTGGACTTATTTCTCTTAACATCATGTTTTTAAGGCTTTTCATGTTGTGGCAAGTATCAGAACTTCATTCCTTTTTATGGCTGAATAATATTTATTGCACGAATATACTATATTTTGTTATCCATTCATTTGCCAATAGACACTTGAACATTTGTTTCCACTTTTTGACTATTGTAAGTAATACCACAATGAATGTCCCACAAGTGTTGGCTTGAGTTTCTCTTTTAAACTGAGTATATACACAGTGTGCAGTTGCTAGGTTATGTGGTAATGCCACATTTTGATTTTTGAGAAAAAAAAAAAAAGACTATTTTTTCATGGTGGCAGTTCACTTATATTCCCATCAGCAATATACAGGACTTTTAATTCCTCCTTATCTTTACCTATTTATATTGTTTCTGAAAGTTATTGTATTATAACCATCGTCAAAAGTGTGACAGTGTAAGTTGTTATCTCATTGTAGTTTTGATTTCCATTTCCCTAACAGCTAATAATTTTGTGCATCTTTTCTCATGCTTATTATTAATTTTTATATTTTGGGGGGAGAAATGTTTATTCCTTTTCCCATTTTTAAATTGTTTCTATTTTTTTTCTGGTTGAGCTATAAAACTTCCATATATAATTTGAATGCTAAACATTCTTTAGATCCAATTTGTAGATATTTTCTGTCATTGAATAGGTTGGCTTTCATGTTTTGATCTTGCGTAACACGTATTTTAGGTGAATTCATTTATTAGCACTAGAAGCATTTTGACGCATGTTTAGAATTTTCTACAGTTTCAAGATTATGCCATCTGTGAATAGAGATGGTTTTACTTCTAGTTGAATGCCTTTACTTTTCTGGTGTAACTGCGCTTGCTAGAACATTCAGTACCATGCTGAATAACAGTGTGCATAGAAGACATCTTTTTTTTTATTTCTCATCTTAAAGAAACAACTTCCAGTTTTTCACCACTGAGTATGATATTAGCTTTGGGTTTTTTCATAAATTCCTCTTAGTATGTTAAGAAAGTTCCCTTCTGTGCCTCATTTTGGGATGTTTTTATGAAGAAAGAATGTTGGATTTTTTTATTAAATTGAACCATGTTGGCATTTCCGGGATAAATTCCCTTTGGCTACAGCATATAGTTCTTCCAATATGTTGTATTCAATCTGCTAGTACTTTATGGAGAATGTTTGCTTCTGTCGTCAGAAAAGACACCCATCTGCAATTTTATTTACTTTTGATGGCTTGGTCTGGATTTGGTATCAGAGTAATACTGACCTTACAGAATGAGTTAGCGTATCTTACCTTCTGTATATGTGGAAGATTTGAGGTATATTTGTGTTTAGTTATTCTTTATGTGCTTGGTAGAATTCACTAGTAAAGTATACAGTCCAGGGATTTACTTTGCTGCATGGTTTTTCATCACTTTACTTGCATAGTTCTGCTGAAATTTATTTCTTGTGTCAATTTAGGTAATATGGATGTTTCTACGAATTTCTCCATTTCATCTAGGTTATCCAGTTTGTTAGTGTATAATTTTTATAGCATTCTGTTATAACCCTCTTCATTTAAAGCCCATAGCAGTGTCCTCACTTTCATTTCTGATTTATGTTATTTGTGCCTTGTCTCCATTGATCTTCAGCACTTTATCTAAACAATTGTCAATTTGCTGATGTTTATAGAAGTAATTTTTACTTTTGTTTGTTTTCCATATCACTTTTCTATTCTTTATTTTCCTTAACAATCCTCTAATCTCTATATTTATTTCTCCTAAAGTTCAGTTTAGCTTATTCATCTTTTTCTGATTCCTCAAAGTGTAAAGTTAATTTACACATCTGAGATATTTCTGTTCACCCTGCAGCCTTTTCTAGCTATGCACACCACTTTTCTTGCCTAGATTCTAATTTAGGCCAAGTAGAGATGAGGATTGGTATGAATCCTTTAGCTAGGCTCAGACACATTAGGACAGACAAACCCAATAATTTGTAAATAAGCTCTGCTCTTCTCACTCTGACCCCTGGAAGCTGAGTTCCATGCTGGGAACACAGACTGTCACTGCTTTAAGATTGCTGAGCTCCTGGGAGACAGTGACATAAGGGCAAGTCAAACAAGAGAAAATCTCCCTACTGTTTCAAGTGGCCTTTTTCTTAATTAAATATTTACTTGGTTGTTAATAAACCTTTAGATGTTTCCCAAAGTTTAGACAAAGTTGGTCCTGACATTTCTGCCTGTTTTTTAAAAACGTTTCTGCTAGAGCACAAGAGCTCAGAGACACTTGCTTTGCCATTTTGCTGATGCCATTCCTGTGCTTTAACGAGGTTTGCAGTCATTATAGCTGCCCACTAAAATTTGAGAAATGCTGAACAACGGATAAGAATCTTAATATAAAAACAGAAAATACAGGTCTGCAGCTCTGTCATTCATAAACTGTGTGGGCTTTGCAGTATTTTTAAAAATCCTTGGATAGCACCTGTGGATCAAAGGAGTAGGATGCCAGCCCCATATACTGGAGGTGGCAGGTCCAAACCTGGCCCCGGCCAAAAAAAAAAAAAAAACCTGCAAAAAAAAAAAAAAAAAAAGAAAGAAAAAAAAGAAAAAATGTCTGTGACTTAATTGTTTAGTGTACGTAATAAATACAGTGTTTTTAGAGAGTGAATTCATAAAATACCTGGAAATACAGGTGCTCGTTAAATATTGTTTCTTTTTCTATCTCTTTCTCGTTTTCTGAGACCTTAAGCATTGCTTCAAATGCTCCTCACTTGTCTCTGAAAATGTCTGGATAAATTCCTAACCTTCGAGGCAACTGAAAAGAATTAAATGAACTCTTGGTTTTAGAAGATTAATTTTTGAATTAATTATTTCTCACTCATTTATTTGTCTCGGGGCTAGTTTTCTCACATGTCTTTATCATCTATAAAATAGAGGTTGTATTATCTACAACACAAGGTCTTAGGAATATTTTGCACAGAGATGAATCTGCTTATCAAGGTACACAGTACACAGTATACTCTGGAGACTATTTTTTAAAATAAATGAAGGAATTAATCCATGAATAATGCTGAAGCCTAATGGTACATGAAAAGAAAGTTTATGATGCTAATGCTCAAGCTGTTCTCACTTCGTAAAGACCCATTCAAAAGTGAAGAACTGGAGATGATAAATAGGGAATAAGTGTTATCTCCCTTTTGTAAGTCTGTGGAGTAGAAACTTTTAAGCAGGAGACAAAAAGCAGTACAGACTTTCGAAAAATACTCTTGAGAAAGTCAAACAATGCATTTGCACATATGCACATTTTTTTGTGAAATGGAAACTCAGATATTTCACCAAAGGTATATAAGGTTTATTATAATATATGCCACCCTAAACTTCTTCTTGAAAGTCATTGCTCCATAGAAGGATATGAATTATGTTGACAGTATATTGAGCTCAGTGTTAAGAAAATTTAACATCAAATATAACCAGGCACAGTATAAAACACACTGAGGTTATTTTGGTGGAATTCTATAATAATTAAATTCCCTATTTGTTCATTAATGACATATGAGAAGAGTTTGTTACATACATGAATTTTCTTTTCCCTGATGGTGAGTATTACAACTTTCCTAATTACTTGAAGTTACTCTGAAATTTGTCATTTCCAAACAAGTTACTGATAAGATGCACCTTCCGTATCTACCACACAAATCATTTACCTGGCTCTCTTATCTACACTATGTAGGCATTCTCAGTTCAACAGTTGCTCCCTGCAGTGGACCAATTATACTGATCCTTACATTTTGTCATCCCACTAGATGAATTTCCCACGACAGGTGAAGTTAGGAAATTTTTTGTTGTTGTCGTAAACTTATTCAAAACTCAGTAAGAAGTATGCACCTCTTTCTTTACTAATATGTACACGGCCTTAAGAACAGCATCAGCATCAAGATACAATAACAAGAGAAGAAGAATATAGAGAGATTTTATGTGCAGATGGTGCCTTGCTATTTATCACTGAGCCACAAACAATTATCCTGGAAATATTGAGATTAATAGGCCCATTTAGTAGAAGAGCTAATTGTGAAAGGCGGGTGGATAAATCTGAGCTATTTTCCATATCAAATGTTTTCTCCAGGACTATGGCATTTTCTATAGAGTTATAACCAGCCCATCAGTGTCAGAATTTTTCCCTCTTTTTCTATAATTTTAGGGAGATTTATTGTATGAGGGTATGTTTATTTCCAGACTGTGGGGTTATATGTAGATAAATCTGGAAAGTGTATCACTAGCTAAGGGATGCCAATTACTTTTAATATTTTCAGAAGTTCAGTTCCCTTCTTCAATCGGAATTTTTACTCTTCTCTACTTTAGAACCTAATAAAACCAAGTATGTTTTGGGAAGATTTGAAAGTGTTTGGATTTTTACCATGCTGATAATGGGAGAATTTGTTATCAGCTGCCTTAAGTCAATAGCAATAAACGAAGCTAGGCAAAGAAATTTTATTGCAAGGGCACAGGCTATGAGGCTACAGGGTAACACTGACTAAGAGAAAATTATAAGACTGGGTTTAGAAGACACAGATTCACAGCCCAGGTCTCTCCCTAGTTGTACGATTCTGCTCAGGTTAATAATTTTATCTACTTCTTTTGTCTGGAATCAAATTTATGATTCTGGAACTAGAAGAGATCATACATGAACATTTTGTAAACAGTAAAACATAAATATTAGCTATGGGCATTTTCAGAAAATTGGTCAGTTGTGTTCATCTCACTCAGAAGTAAGTGTTAAATATTTTTCTACCAAATGCCTGGGGCTGGAAGGTACATTTCAGTAGGAAGAATACTATCTTGGAAGCCAGAGCATACTCAGAATCCTGCTGAAAAGAAAGTGCTTACACATTGTTTACTTGACTATTTGTATATAAATTTTATCCTTTTTGAAAAACCTGCAAAAGATAAAGCAGGTAAATATTTATTTTGAATGCTATAATTTTGCTTCTCATGTAAAGTACAATGTAGTGATATTACACTTAGAGCAATTTAGTGGAAGGAATGATGGAAGAAAATTTAAATCTTTAAACTAAATGTCACTCCATATAGCTTCAGCTATCTATTTAAATGACAAAGAGATGTAACTTTTTTGATTAGCTACAGCCAGACAGAAAAGGCATTGACAAACAACTAAAATCATACCAATACTTAGAATCACATGTTCTTCTTTAGCTTCACTCAACCTAGAGATGATAATAATAAGTGTATTTCCACATGGCTACATATTAAACTGATCAGCCAATTTTCTCTTGTTCTATTAGAGCCTGTCCCTGAAAAAAATTAGCCAAAACCAGAAATAAATTAGATAAAAGGGAAAAACATAAAAGAATATTTAGTTCATTGGCAAGTTTAGGTTTATAGTTAGGGAAACTAGTCTACTACTTCCTACCCTGTGTGATAAAATAAAAGTATCCTTGTATCCTTTATCCTTTCAATCTGTTAAGAGCTGATAATTCTGTAAAGTTTACTAAATACGTCACTTGAACAATAATTTTTTTTAAAAGTACAAAGAAACAGCTCTTTTTTTTTATTATTGCATTCAAAGACATGCTTTAACCCATCAAATCATGATACAAATGTTAAAAATGTTTTCTTTCAGGGTATATAACTACATCCTCCTTGACAGTGACAAACAACTTAAAGATTGTTACCAGACCACAGAATACGCTTTTAAGTAGCTATGTTTTGTTGATATTTTAATTTTGTTTTCTTTTGTTTTTCCTAAATAGAGCCAGATAGTAATAGTTCAGGCCTTATGCCATAGATAATCTCTGTTACAACTATTCAAACTATTTAACTCAGCTGTTGTAACATGGTAATAGAAATAAACAAGTATAAATAAATGGTCATGATAGGGTGGCACCTGTGGTTCAAAGGAGTAGGGTGCTAGCCCCATATACGAGAGGTGGCATGTTCAAACCTGGCCCTGGACAAAAACTGCAAAAAAATAAAATAAAATAAATAAATAATAAAAAATGGTCATGACTATATGTTTCAATAAAAGTTTATTTATAAATAAAAATGATAATCTGAATTTTACTGATGAGCTGTGGCTTGCTGACCTCTGTTCTGACCTATGACTTGTGTGGTACTCTCAGGATAAAAATATGAGAGAAGATTCTAAGTCATTGACATATTAAGTTGACAGTGTGGGTAACTCCAAGACTAGGTGAAAACTACCACAATTAATGGAATGATATAAGAGAAATAAACAGCTAATAAAAGAATATATATCTGATTTGAGGCAAGCAGTCTGAAAAGTGGAAGGAAAAAACAGGCTTTCAAATACGGAGGAAAGTACAATTGCTTTGAGTGGATGCAGGTGAGAACTGTGCGTACCAATTAATGGTTAAAAACTGAGGCTCTGAAACCAGTTATGGGTGCAAATTTTGGACTACTATTTATTAAACTGTTAAAAGAGAGGAGCAGTGAGCTCAGAATGTTTCTCCTGCTTCTTTAAGCTTTTATTCTCATAGAAAGGTGGAAACAGAAATTACTTGAGGGTTGTTTAGATAATTAAATGAAATATATTTGCTGAGTTAAATTAAATTTGGCCTAAAATTTGCTCTGTATATAGTGAACTGTAAGCTGATGTGTAAACAAATTGCAACCTAATTTGAGGGTATAGTCTTGTAATAAGTCATAAGTCTCAGCCAATCATAGCAACTGAGGTTGCAGCCAATCATAGGCTACAAAGTGATTAGACAGTCCAAATAAGGTGAATATGAAGCTGTAATCAGGCTATTTCTTTACATGACTTTTTCTCCTCCTATGGATGTATACTGACTGCTCACATTGCTAGGGGAAGTTCTCTAAACTTTTACTGGTTGGGGGTGGGGGGGGAGCAGGGAGGGCTGACGAGTTGATACATTAAATTTAATTTGTCTCAAGTCTTTCTTTTAACACATGTATTGCCTTAGCACTCTTTCTGACACAGTAGGTAATAAAAATGTTGGCAGTTATAAGTTTAGGATGAATCTGACCTATAAAATGTTGAGTTGCGTGTGTGTGTGTGTGTGTGTGTGTGTGTGTGTGTGTTTTAATAGACACTTGGATGTGTTGTGGTTAAGATGGTATTTTAAATTCTCCGGCTGTGAGGAAATAAAGAAATTTTACATAGAAGTGTCATGCTGCTGTTGATCAAGGGACCTCGCTGTATTTCAAGTTCTGCCACTAACTTGCTACTTGAATCAATTTTCATTCAGTCTCTTCATTTTTAACATAAGGTGAGCATTCAACCACATATCTCTTTCTTTCAGGATATTAAGAGTTTCTGTGTGGTGACAGGAGCACTGAGTTAAGAATGAAGGTTTTATGCTTAAGCTATCTCACTTAGGATAATGGAACTAACGGAAGGGCACACGTGCACACAGGGAAAAGTAAAAGTCATTGGAAATCAAGAAGGGGGAAGAGGCAAGGGAGGGGTAAAAATCTTCCTAACAGGTACAGCGAACACTATTTGGGTAATGGGCACACTAATAGCCCTGACTTAAGGATTATAAAAACTATCCTTGTAACAAAAACATTTTATCCCCTTAATATTTTGAAATTAAAAAAAATAAAAAGAAGATTTTTAGCTTTGAGCACTGTTTTTGACAACTGACTAGCTATGCAGTCAAAGATGAACTTGTAAGTTCTAGGCATTATTTCCTAATCTGTTAAAACGAAGCTTTGAACTAATGACCTATTAAGACTTTGTACATCTCTAAAATGACATGGTCTAAACTTTTTTCAATTCAGAATAAAATTACTAAACTGGTAATGTCTGCATAAGTATCTCACAATTCCCA
The DNA here is from genome assembly GCA_963574355.1 of Loris lydekkerianus. Classification (NCBI taxonomy): domain Eukaryota; kingdom Metazoa; phylum Chordata; class Mammalia; order Primates; family Lorisidae; genus Loris; species Loris lydekkerianus. Next base: position 10,351 of record CAUYPK010117852.1, read on the forward strand.
GCACTTTGCAAACCTTGTTCTAATTGTTAGAAAACAAATAAAGCCAGCAAATAAAATGCTTTTTCACTATACATTCTATTCATTATAACCTTCTACCCAATGAATCTATCTTAATACGGACAACAGAAAGGGACTATTTGCCTGCCATTTATGGAATGTTTTCACTGGGTGGTGATAACTTGTCTTCAATTCTCATAATCCACTTGTGATATATATTGTAAAATATATATTGTAAATATATATTGTAAAATATATCTGTGGCACCCGCTCTGTCAAGTATTATCTTATATCTAGAAAATACCAAAGGATCAACCAAGAGACTCCTGGAATTGTTAACTAAATTCAGCAATGTCTTCAGGTTACAAAATCAGTGTACACAAACCGGTAGCTTTCATGTACACGAACAACAAACTGAAAATCAAATTAAAGACGCAATACCCTTCATGATAGCAACAAAGAAAATAAAGTACCTGGAAATATATTTATGTAAGGAGGGGGAGGACGGCTATAGAGATAACTATGAAACAAGGAGGGAAATTGCACTGGATGTAAACAGATGGAAAAACAGCATGCTCATGGATCAGCCAAATGAACATTGTTGAAATGTCTATACATAGAAGTGTCATGTATAGTGATTTATAGATCAACGCAGCCCCCATAAAATGCCAACATATTTTTTTTTTTGTTAAAAAAGAAAATAGATCTACGCTTCGTATGAAAGTGTGCTTCGAAAGGATACCAAATAGCCAATGTAACCTATGTAATAAGAACAAATTAGGAGGCATCACTTTACCAGACTTTGAACTGTACTACATGGCCCAACCCAAAATAACATGATACTGCACAAAAACTAGGACATCACCTTATGGAATAGAGCAAAGAACCCAGATATGAAACCATCCTCATATTGCCTTCTGATCTTTGACATGGTGACAAAACATATACTGGGAAAAAGAATCCCTATTCAATAAATGTGCTGGGAAAATGGCATAGCCACATGTAGAAGGCTGAAAGAGGATCCCCTCCATCCACCAATCACTGTTTATTCAGATGGATAACAGACTTAAAACTAAAGCATGAAACAGTAAGAATTCCAGAAGAAAACATTTGAAAACCTATTATAAGTAGCAGTCTAAGCAAAGAATTTTTGAAGAAAACTCCAAAGGCAATTACCGCAACAACAAAAATAAATAAATGGGACCTGATAAAACTAAAAAGCTTCTTTAGAGCCAGGTGTACAATCAAGAGAGCAAATAGATAACCAACACAATGGTAGAAAATATTTTTGTGCCATCCATCTGATAAAGGGCTGATAATCCAAATCTATAAAGAAAGCAATTACATCAGCAAGAAAAAAGTCAAACAATCCCCTTAAAAAGTGGGCAAAAGACATGAACAGAAACTTTTTGAATGAAGATATACTGATGGCCAACAAATACATGAAAAAATGTTCAACATCACTAATCATCAGGGAAATGCAAATCAAAACCTCAATGAGGTATCACTTAAGTCCAGTGAAAATGGTTCTTATCAAAAAGTTCCAAAACAACAGATGTTTGTGTGGATGTGGAGAGAAAAGAATACTTATATACTGTTGGTGGAGCTGCAGATGAGTACAGGCTCTATGGAAAGTATTAATAGTATGGAGATACTTGAAAGGACTTAAAGTAGACCTACCATTTGATTCAGCAATCTCACTGGGCATTTACCCAAAAGAAAAAAAGTCATTTTATCAAAAAGACTCATGCACGCTAATGTTTATAATGGCATGATTCACAATCACAAACAATATGAAACAATCCAAGTGCCCACCAGTACATGAATGAATATGCAAAATGTTCTGTGGATATGCCATGGAGTACTACTCAATCATAAAAAAAAATGATGATCTAGTATCTTTTGTAACAACTGGGATGGAGCTCAAGACCATTCTTCTCAGTGAAGTATGTCAAGAATGGAAAAATAAACACGACATCCACTCAATACTAAATTGGAACTAACTGATCAGCACTTATGGAAGTAAGCTCAATGCAGAGGAGAGAAGAAGGGGTGGGTAAATCACACCTAATGGGTATGATGCATGTTATCTGGGTAAGGGGAACCCTTATAATGTTGACTCAATCTGTATAAAGCAGACCATATAAACTTGCATTCTATTCTGAAATTTAATAAAGAGTCATAATGTCCTTCTTTGCTCTCAGTTTAAGAATATTGTTTGAAAGAAAGATTATCAGAAAATAAAATTATGTTTTCATGTAACCTAGCAATATGGTGTGAGTGATAATATCTACAGACTTAAGGCATGAAGTTAGAATAACAAATGGGGGCAATTATGAATGTCTAGTGAGAAAGATGAATGGTCAAAAGAACAAAGTGAGAGGTAATGTTCTATAGCAACAGGGCAGGACAGTTTTCTGGTTAAAGGAAGTTGTGGAAGTAGTGACCTTGAAAAAGGAAAAACAGAAAAGATTCAGAGTCTCATAATTGCTGACCAAATATGTGGTCACCTGAAAGCCTTAGGAAAGACCTTGGTATAGTCTTTTACTACTTATTTTGGGATTTAGTCTTAGTATAGTAATTCACCACTCATTTTACATATACTTTGAATGTCTATTATAGTTGTGTGCTGTGTGCTTAACTTACAATAATAGAGTAAATAATCATAGATTTAAGTTCCTGATCCTTTCCTAACAGTGCATTGTCAAAGCATTTTCTGTTTTAATTATTTTATTTCCAACAACATAAATTCATAGATAAATGGATGAAGGATACATAGATAGATAAAAATGTTGTCATGGGAAGTAAGAGAAAGAATAAGATTTCTTCAAATTCTGGCCCTTTAATTATTTAAATATTTTAGAAAGTTGGCGAGATCTTGTCACTAACTTTCAAAAGACAGTGTCCAATAAGCCATCTCTTTGGAAACTCAACAAATGTTTATTGCTGAAACTAAAAATTCATTTGGATCTTCACCACTTATCTATGCCTTTGAACTTATTGACTAAATATGATGCTGCTTTAAAAATTATGTAAAAAGTGTAAACTTAGCAGGAATAACTATAAAATGTCACTGCAGAAAAATATAAAAAATAACTTCTGATTACATCACTCTGACGTGACCATTCTGAATATAAGAGAGAGAGAGATTGAGAGAGACCAAGAGACTGGGCATGGAGGCTCATACCTGTAATCCCAGAACTTTGGGAGGCCGAGGCAGAAGGATTTCTTGAGGTCCAAAGTTTGAGACCAGTCTGGGACACATAATGAGACCATATCTCTACAAAAAAAAAGTAGAAAAAAAAAGCCACCACCACCCCCTCGCCCCCAATTTGCTGAGCATGGTGGTACATGCCTGTCACCACAGCTACTCTGGAGACTGAGCCAGGATCATGTGAGCCCAGGATTTGACCTTGCAGTGACCTATGATGATGCCACTGCACTCTACCCCAGACAACAAACCTTGTTTCAAAGAAAAGAAAGAAAGAAAGAAAGAAAGAAAGAAAGAAAGAAAGAAAGAAAGAAAAGAAAGAAATAAAAAGAAAAGAGAGACAGGAAAGAAAGGGAGAAAGTGAAAGAGGTGAGAGATTTTAAAATAATTTTTAAAAAAGTTTTTTTTAATTAAAATATAGGAATGGTAATAATAGCTATAGTTTTTTGTACCTTATTGTACATTTGATCTTCAAAATTTTCTCATATGCTTAGCTATACTTTGAGAATATTTGCAAATGATCTCATCACATAGCTAACCTCCTTAATGTAGCTTTTTATTTTCACTATTACAGAAAATGACTAGATAAACATGATTTTTTATGTATACTTGTACATACCACTAGTCGCATAGGATAATTCTTAGAAATAAAATTACTACTTAAAAGGCTATAAATATTATTAAAAATTTAGATATGTGTGTTGCCTGATTTACCTTTAGAACAACTACACTAGTATTTGCTTGAAATAAAATATAAATCACTAATATAAGTAAGTAGCTTATCTTTGTGCAAATATTTGTGTATTTCTAATAATACAAGAAATTATAATACTATTTTAAACCTTTTCCTGTTTGGTAGGTTATTTTACAGTTTCTTGTTATTTATTCTTTCCCCTATTAACCTTTTGGGGGTATTTTTATTCTAGAACAAAAATTTACATTTCTTGACATCTTTAATGGTATCTTTTTGTACAGTAGAATTAAGCTTAACTGTGATGCAATTTACTAATCTGTTCTCTCTTTTCTCATCATTTCTCATCATTCAACATGTTACCAGGAAATATTTTTCATAAGTGAATGGATAATTAATTAATATTGATTACTCAAGGTACAGTGGATGTATTTGGATTTTAATTGGAGTATGAAATATTAATTATTTTATCAGAAGTTTTAATTTTGAGATTCAGCAAGAACTGAAATATTTGATATACACTGTTCATAATACATAATACATTTTTTACTCCTAATTAGGCAAATGTCAATTAGCTTTGCAAAAGTGTACTGTTTGAAATTGTTGGTAATTTATTTCAGTTCCCTTTAAGAATTAATATGGAGCCATGAAAAATTAACTGTATCAGATTCACTCTCCCATCCCAAACTATTGTAAAAGCTGGATAAAACCAATCAAACTACTTTTGTCACCTCTAGAAAGCACTAGTCCCTAACACAAAGGAAGTATGCAAAGGGAGACTCATATTCACACCAAATTTCTCCACATTCCTCCTTATTTTTTATATTGCTCATAGAAAGTGGTCAGAGAAATGCAGGGTCCGGCCATGCAAAAGCAGCTGAAACATGAAGCAGAGAGGACTTCTCTGAGAACATGTATAAAGTACTCTCACGCCCTTGGCTGACTCCTGAGCTGTCCCATGCACACAGCAGATAGCTAGAAGGCCTGGTGGGGGATGGAGGTTGCACAGGATAGAGTATACTTTGGAACCTAGGCCCAGATAGAGTTCAGATGCCGTACAAAAGACTCTGGGTACTCAGCTGAGACCCCTAAGTGATTGTGCCTTAGAATCACAATGCAAAACTATATTAGAACTACCCTAACCTGGCCTAAAGTAAAGCATCAGCAAAATCAAGATGATCCCCTCACATTGAGAGTAAAACAAAACAAAATGAATCAAAACCTTACAAACCAGAAAAAAAAAAAAAAAAAACACTAAAAAATCTTTATAGGAATATAACATAATGCAAAGTCTCCACAAGCATACTACAACACGGAGGAAAAAAAAATGTGGAAAAAAGAAAATTAAAAAAATTTTAAACATGGGAAAAAAGAATAGCACACAGTCAAAATATCGAATCTACATATAATTGGAGTTCAAAAATGAGATAAAAGAGAGGGTGTGTCAAATTTGGAAAAAACACATATCTGCAAAAGTATTGGCTAAAACATTATTATTATCATTTTTTGTATGAAAGTTCTTTATTGTTGAGAGAGGGATGCTGCAGAACAACACCAAAGAGAGAAGGAAGAAAGAGAGGGGGGAGAAAAGAGTGAGAGAGGAAAGCGAGAGGCGGGGGAGAGAGAGAGAGAGAGAGAGAGAAGAAAAAAGAGGAGGAGAGAAAAGAGAGAGGAAGAGAGAGGCTAAAACATATTAGAAATACATGAATGTATGGATTTGAGGGGCTCAGCAAACATCACCTGGTATAAATCCAAATAGTCTATCCCTAAGTCAAACTACTAAGGTCACTACATTTAAGATAAATATACAAAAATCAATTTTGTTTCTACATAATAGAAAAAGTAAAAAATACCCACAGAAAAAGGGGATGACTATGTAAATATACATTCACTTGTTTTATAAAGTAGGGGTCACTTTAGGTAAATAAGAAAAATCTTTGCAATAAATGTAATTGGGTAACATTGTAGAAAACAAAAATTTAGACTCATTATTCACATCACAAAAATTTATTTGAAATGGATCGTAGTTCTACAGATCTATGAAAGGTAAAATGATAAATCTTCAAAAATAATATATAGGCAAATAACCCTATGAACTTGGGATAAGAAAATATTTGTAAAATAGAACAGAAATGCACTAACTATAAAATCAAAATATTGATAAAATGAACTTCTTTGCAATCAAGATCTTTTGTTCATTGAAATGGGTTGGCTACAAATATAGAAGATGTATGAAATAAATATATGTAACAAAGATTACATATCCAGAATATAAACAAAATCATAAGCATTAATAATAAAAAGACCAAGAACACTTTAAAAACTGAGAAACCTGAACAAGTAAAATGTAGGTATCTCAATGGCCAATAAGCACATGATAATATGCTCCACATCATTACGTTTAGAGACACGTAAATTTGAAGCTCAGTGTCCTCTGACCTCACTCCACCAGAAAAACTAAAATTAAGACAACGGACATTTCAAGTGTTGAAGAGTAAGGATGGCAAGGAAAATTCTCGTGCAGTGTTGGTAGAAATGTAAATTGGTTCAACTACTTGGATAACTTTTTGCGATGTCTACTGAGTCTAAGCACATTTCTGTCTTACGACCTCACTGTTTCACACTTAGGTATATGACACAAAAACATGAGAACCTACATTCACCAACAGTATAAATAGAAATATTCTTAGTGACCTTAGGCCATGCCAGTGGCCTAAAACTGGAAACAACCCCAACAAAGGAAAATGGATAAGTTTTACTTTATATATTCAATAAAGATAAAAGTACCACAGAAAAATGCAAAAACAAGGCTGATTGTCACAGAAGATATATTGAATAAAAGAAACCAGACATACAAATTATTATCATATGATTCCATTCATGTGAAATTTGAGACCATATAACATTTAATTTGTTAATTTATACAGCAGAATTATTGTTATCTCAGGAAAGACCCATAAAGGAACTTTCTAGGATGGTGGTGTATCTTTTTAGGTAGGGGTGATAGTTACCCTGATATATATTAATATATGCATATGTTTTATATTAAGCTGAAAATTAAAGTTGTGCTCTTTATTGAAGTTATAGTATTTTTTTCACAAAGATAATCATTAAACGAAGCACAGTGCTGTATGTTTAGTTGGAAATTAAGTTTTCTGTGTTTGTTTGCAAGTTATATACTATATTATGTAAAAGTCCGGACTGAAAAGATGGTGCCTTTGTTTAACCTGGGATTTTAGCAACTTCATTAGGGTGTGCCATGGAGATTTTTTTGTGTGTTTTTATTTCTCCTGCTTCCAATGTGTTGAGCTTTGGGAGGGCAATGTGTTTGTGGATTTTATTACATTTGAAAAAATTTAGGCAATTTTATGTTTTTAAATGTTTTCTGTCACCCCTCTCTCTCCTTTCCTTCTCTGAATCTAATTACAGTTGACATTGTTCCACAAGTCCTGGATCCTCTCCTCCCCTCCCTTTTTTTTTTTAGACAGTCTCATTCTGTTGCCCAGGTTTGGAGAGTACCATGTCATCAGCTTAGCTCACAGCAACCTCAAACTCTTGGGCTCAAATTTATGCGGCAGCCTCCAAAGTTTGTTTTATTTTGGATAGTTTTTTTACCCTATGTCTTCAAGTTTACTAACTTTTTCTTCTGAAATATTTAATTTTTTGGTAATATTATTAATATACTTTTAGATGTTGCATTTTTATCTTTAAAAGTTCCTTTTTTCTATCTTCCATTTCTCTCCTTATGTTCCTATTGGCATATACTTTTTTGAACCTTCTGAAGTACATTTATATCACCGTTCATGTGTCCCTTTCTGCTAATGGCATCATCTGTTATTTCTGGATTTGTTTATATTTGTTAGTTTATTATTGGTCATATTTGTCTGCTTTTTTGCATGTCTGGTGATTTTTTTATAATATACTACACATTTTGTACTTTCATTGTTTCTGAATTGGGTAGTATTTATTTTAAATAGTATTTCTTTGCTCTACAATGCAGTTGAGTTTTCTGGGACCAGTTAGATCCCTGTTTTTATACCTGGTTAAGGTGCATGTGCATCCAGAGCATGTGTTATTCTTATAATAATATTCAGGGGTGACAGGTTTCTGAGAACTCTATTAAATGCTCTGAATTCCATGAGTTTTCCTTTCAATGATGCCTTTGAGAACACAAGTCACACCCATCACTATATGAACTGAAGGTATTTCTTGGTCTATTACTTTTGTGTGTGTATTGTGTGCTTGTGTGCCTGCTGTGTGGTTAGTTACTTCTCATTCATACACAGTCAACAGTCCCTCGCTCTTCAGATCATTAATTCACTCTCTGTCACACGCTGAGTCTCTTCCTTCTCTCTCCCTTCTCCTTCCCCGATGCGTGAGGTTCCTTTTCTTCTATTAGTGTGTCCCACAAATTATGAGCACCTCTGTAACCCCAAACTCTATTTTTTTATCTCTATTTATCAAGAATTCTGAGGTTTGTTAGGCTTTCTGATCTTTGTGGTTGCCTGGAAAACTCCTCTAAAAAGTAAACTTTTATCATTACAGGGCTTATCTCATTCCCCAAACCTCAGGGATCATGGTTTTGTCCTGCGTGGTATAAAATATCTGAAAACCATTGTTTCATATAGTTGACTGGTTGCCAGCGTATTAAGATAGGAGGGTAAATCGAATACCCACGAATCCTCAGGGCCTAAAGGGGAAGTCTACACACATTCACATTCACAAGCTCATTAAAAAATTAGAAAGGAAGGCCAGGTGTAGTGGCTCACACCTATAATCCCAGCACACTGGGAGGCCGAGGCGGTGGACTGCCTGATCTCAGGACTTCTAGACCAGACTAAGCAAGAGCGAGACCCTGTGTCTACTAAAAAAATGAAAAACTGAGGCAAGAGGATCACTTGAGTGCAAGAATTTGAGGTTGCTGTGAGCTATGATGCAACAGCACTCTACCAGAGTGACAAAGTGAGACTCAGTCACAAAATAAATAAATAAATACATAAATAAATAAATGGGAAATACTCAATGAGACTAAAACTTGGGTAGTAATTTTGTATTGGTTTTGTTTTTGTTTCTTAGTTTTATTCTTTGTTTTTGCTAACTTACATAGTTCAGTAAATATAATTATCAGAGTGCAATTAAATTAGTATGTACTGAAATGAAATGAAGTGGGATTTGTTTCTAATTTAGTTTTCTTCACTTTTCTCTTTGTACTTTAACAGACCTAGAAATAAAAAAAAAAATTATTGACTTCTACAATAAGTTCTAGACCTAAATCCAAGCCAAGGCACTTACTAGCCTATAATCTTAGAGAACTCCCTTGAGACTCAGTTTCTTTAGCTATAAAATGGAGGTGAAATACAAATTTTGACTTAACTGTTTGAAGTAATGAATACATTTCATGAAACATTATGTTTCCTGCAAAGTTGATACAAAAAATATGAGACATCAAAATCTGTATTTTAAAGAACAGGGCAAGTAACAATTCATGTAAGAGTTGTGTGAAACCGAGAAAATAACCCAGAGCTTGTGTGTAGGAGGCATTAATCAAAAATACCTTCTCAGAAAATTTATTTGACCTTCATAAGCCTCCCTTTTCTCATTTTTATAATAAAATGGTTTAAGCCGATAATTTTAAAAGTCATTTCTGAACATGAAATTATATGATCTGAGAAGCTTAATACCACATCTTAACAAACTGACCTACACTGGTCACATAAAAAACTACTTTATGTGACCAATTTTCTTCTATTATTTTTTTCCCTGTTAAGCACCAGCCAAGACAATTTTTTTGAATACTTATTATCATAAAAAGGAGTTTATTGTATTATTATTTCTTGTATTTTAGAGCAAAAACTTTTCTTTTGGGTTCTTACTATGCAAAAGATTCTATTAGTTAGTTTTTCCCTCAGTGATTATCTGTGAAGCATTTCTTTCTGCTTTCTTGTATGTCTCTGCCTTTCCTTGAGTGGGAGTCTCTCCTGGAACATTATTCTATAAATTTCCCTTACTATTTCCAACAAGGAAAACAGAGATACTAGAGATTAAATCTCCAACAGTTTCAAAACAGAGATTAGTGGGGTTGTAAAACCTTATGTGAAGTTAAATCCTTGTTTTCCATAGCACGTAACAAGAGGAAATTGTAAACCCACATGGAAAATAGGAAAAAAAAAACCTATTAAAAAAAGACAATGTATATGTGTTATTCAAAGTGTAGACATGTTTCATTCAATGTTATTGTTTTCTGATGATGTCTGTGTGCTCTTGAGGTCTTAAAAGCTGATAATAAAAGTGTTCACTTATAAATAAACCAAAATTTAAGAGACAAACTATTTCAGTATTGTATTTTTGCAATGACCACTCATGAGACTATGTCCTTTCCCCCTGCAGTGCTTCCATCTAACACATACTTCAGTTTCTTCTCCACCATCCTAATAAAGCAGGAGGTTGAGATACGTGTCTTAGTAGCTGGAGCAGGAAGAGGGAAGAGTAGGTTTAATGTCTTGCCTACATAGCCCAGGGCAATCTCAGAGTCAGTAATCAATGTGAAATTGAGATTGCACGCGCCTGAGTCAATACCCATCCTGTTAAAAGGGCTAAGATAGGACTGGGTTTGAGAACCCAGGTAACGTGTTAAAATAGAGATAACTAAAGAGAGTTAGAGTAAAAGTTAGGAAAAAAAAATCCTGAGTCCCTGGACTACAGTTGTAGATATATTTCACCAAGAATTTTTCATGTTAAAAAAGTAAGTTTTAAAGTTTAATAAAATATTATGATTTCCTTATTTTATCTGGTTATAATCCTTGGATACAATTTTATACCACTGTTTTGATATGGAAAACACATAGATCCTTGTGATTCCATTTCACTCTTTTCAGTATCTGCACAGGACCAGGTGAAATGCAGATGTAAGAAGAACTATTATTCTAACCTCTTATCTGCATTACCCAGAATATCCAATTATTATATATATTAATAATTATAGATCTATTAAGTGGTGGAACTATAGAATATATAAGCACTTACAAATCAATGATATGACAAAATGACAAAAAACCTCAAAGAAAAAGAGACTTAATCCAGTTTAGAAATATAAAAGGATCCAAAAAGATATTTCTCAAAACATGATATAGATATCCAATAAACACATGAAAATTCAGCATTCTTTGTCCTTAAGGAAATGCAAATCAAACCACAATATGCTATCACTTAGTAACCAATATGTTGTCTATAATAATACTTTTAAAAAATACGTGTCACAGAATGCATGAGATTGGGTAATTTATAAAGAAGAGAAATGTATTTCTCACAGTTCTGGCGGATGAAAATTTCAAGATCATGGTGCTGGCATTTGTCCTCATGAGGGCCTTCTTTCAGCATCCTAACTTGGTAGAAGCCAGAAAGGTATGCTGACTGCGTGAAATTTGTTTTAAACTCCTGTAATCACACCTGTGATCGTCACACTTGTAATCCTAGCACTCTGACAAGCTGAGTAGGGAGGATCCTTTGAGCTCAGGAGTTTAAGACCAGTCTGAGCAAGAACAAGACCCTGTCAGCACTAAAAATATTAGCCGGGTGTTGTGATCTGATGCCACAGCACTGTAGCCTAGGCAACAGAGTGAGTCTCTGTCTACAAATAAATAAATAAATAAAGCCTAATCCCACTAACAAGAAGGGAGGAGTCCTCCTGGCCTAATCATCTCCTAAAGGCTCTAGCTCAGTGGTTCTCAACCTTCCTAATGCCGCAGGGGTCATGACCCACAGGTTGGGTTGCACCAGATACACCTGAATTTTTTTTTTTTTTTTTTTAGAGACAGTCTCACTTTATCACCCTCAGGAGAGTGCTGTGGCGTCACAGCTCATAACAACTTCCAACTACTGGGCTTAGGGGATTCTCTTGCCTCAACTTCCCGAGCAGCTAGGACTACAGGCAACTGTCATAATGCCCAGCTATTTTTTTGTTGTTGCAGTTTTGCCAGGGCGGGTTCTAAACTGCCACCCTTGGTATATGAGGCCGGTGCCCTATCCACTGAGTCACAGGCACCTCCCTACACCTGAATTTTTATAGGAAATTATGTTTCATCATTAAATTTTGGAGGAGTTTAAAACACTTAGACCGTAGCAATAGTTCATTACAACTGTTGGTGAGGATATGGAGAGAATTAATGTCTTGTACACTATTGGTGGGAATGTAAAATAGCACAGTGGCCGCAGAAAACAGAAAAGTTAATCCTTGAGTTACCATATGATCCAGAAATTCTACTGCTGGGTTTATGACTCAGAAGGCTTTAAAGTTTTCTTCAGCTCGACTAAACTTTCGATAAGCTTCTTCCTAACTATAGGTCATTGACCTCCCTTTTCTTAGAGTACTTACTTGAGAAAATTTATAATTGCAACTTTTTTCTCTTCCTTTCTGAGATATAAATTTTCTCCCACCCTTTTGCCAGTTTTAGAATTCAGGAACGTCTTTTTCAAGCCATTTCAAGCCATCACTTTGAAATACAATAATTGAAGGACATAGTGCCTGTACCTCTGAGTCTTTGCAGAGTAGTAGGAGCCTAACTTCAATGATAGATTAGCTAATCACAGTTACCAGCCTCCCCGCTAATGCCCTCCAATAATTTTCCATTGGCTCATTCCAGGATTTAAAAATCCTCCTACCCTTTGTTTCTGCAGAATTGAGTTCAATCACACTCCTGTGTTACAACAGTCTTGAAAACAATTTTCCTCTCCTGTTTAACTCCACTGGGTATACTTTTTCTTTAATGTATATAACTGAGAGAAAAGGAAAGTTACATCCACACAAAAAGTTCTACATGAATGTTATTAACAGTTTTATTTATAATAGATCCAAAGTTGAAATAATAAAATTGTCCATTAAGTGACAAGTGGCTAACTATAATTTCATATACCCATACTTTTGTTTGTGAAAAAGAGTAATATGTGCAACAGCATGACTGATTTTGGAAACATGTTATGCAAAAGAATCCAGTTACAAATACCACATATTGCATGATTCTATTTACATAAAGATCTCCAGAATAAAGAGATTATCTAACCTAGAGAAATCAAGTAGATTGTTTGTAGCTGATGGTTATGGAGCTTGTGCACACAGCATTTACTTTAAGGTACATGGAAGTATTCCAAAATTAGATTATGGCATTGGTTGCACAACAATGGGAATACAGTAAAATTCATTGAATTGCACACATTTAAATGGGTAAATTCTATGGTATGTGAATGGCATCTTAAAGCTGTTTTTTTAAAAGTGCTTTCCCGTACATTCACTGTCTTACACTGATTTATTTTTCTTTATTATCTTATACATGTCACATATACATTGCCTCATTTGTTAATTGTCTGCCTTCCCATCACTTTGAAAGCTAAATACAAGCGGAGGGTGGTTTTTTTTTTGTTTGTTTGTTTGTTTTGTTTGTTTTTTACTGTTAGCTTGTTTTATTTAGTATATCTATGTCTTAAAAGAGTATCAGGACAGAGTGAGAGACAAGGGTTTGTGTGAAGTAGTATATTTCGGGAAATATTCTTGTGGCACAGGAGTGGGGGAATGAGAAGACAGAAGAGTAAAGGGGAAAAGTCAATAGAAGGAGGTAGCTCTAGGGCTGCCCCCCACTGGGGACAATGCTGCTTGATGTAATTGGAACCTTCTGGGAGATTTATATGTGGAGTCTCATAATGGCATAAAAAGAACAAAACAGTGATGTACATATTTGGAGCTCTTCTTTCCTGTCATGTAAGATTAGTCCCATTAGCAGTTCCATCGCCTCCAGTTTTTGGAAAGGATGTACAACTGCGAAGTAGGTTTATGCAGGTTTCCCTGCGAGAGTTAATGAAAACCCAGAAGAATGCAGGAAAGAATGGCTTTGGTGAGGCAAAGTGCTCTTAATTTACAACTGCAGGAATCTGCTTGCCTCAACACTGACTGGAGCAAATGTTGGGTAGAGAGGATAAGAAGTAGGGCGCAAGAAATGTGCAGCATGCCATTCAAACTTGATGAAAACCCAGTCCCATTGCAAAGAACATGGTCAATACGACTAGGAAAATCTAAGACATCCATTTGAGTACTGGACCACTACTTACTGTATTTCCCCTCCTTTTTCTTTTCCAAACCGATCTTCCTTGTTTTTGGATTCCCTGGCTCTTCAACATCTGATTGTTTCCTGAGACTTCCTTTATTGGATGCTGTTTATTCAAACAAATTATTCTCCTTCTAATCTCTGACAAGGCACCTACAAAAGTCACAGTTTGAAGACAATCCAATGTATAGCTATGGACCCTGAGGTTTCACTGATTTTATTAATGATTGGTGACAAATCAGACAAAACTAGATAGATTTTGGTGAATGAAAGCCTATTTTCCATATGCATTGAACCATTTGGACTGTAATTAAAACTCAGTCTGAATATTGAGAAAGTAAGTAAAATCTGCCACACTGTCTGAATAGCCCATTTCTAGCACAAGATAATACATTATTTTCTATTTCTTAGTTCAGAAGTCTTTACATTTGGGGGAGCCAAATTGGAATGGGTCCTTACCAACCTCTTCATCTTTTGCCCAAAATACTCAAGGATCATAAACTTAAATGAACCACATAGAGAAAAATTTGATCACTTAAAAGAAGCCTCAAATAACCTTGCTCTTGGGAAACTGCTCTTCATCGTAACTTCTCTACCAATAAACTTTCGTTCTAACTGCTACGTCATCTGGACCTAATATCTGAGTTCTTGACATTTGTATCCTATTGTATGGCCTATGACATTTTGATAATGCTTGCACTTCAGGCAATATAGAGTCTTTTCAGACTGAATAGGGGGTTTTCAAACAGCAGGACTGAATATAGCTTTCCACAGTTGACCTCTCTGGCAAGGCTGAGAGTGTTTAGGGCCTGAACATAGAGTGATGTGGTCTCCTTAAACTTATGAAAATATTCACTATTTAATGCATGACATATTTGTTTTATTCCTACATATATGTGCCCCCAATAATATTAGAATAATAAACACTGCATAACAAATAGGTAAATACCTCCTTTCCTTCTAATTAATGAGAACTAGAACCATGATCCCAGGATTTATCTGTGATTTATTGAATTTTAATTACTTCTTATAGAGAGATTCCATGAGCAAATGCATTCCATTGTGAACTTTGTCTCGATGGTAGGTGAGCCCTTTTTCTGTAAAAGGCATATATTTTTTCCATTATTATCTAATCACACAATAAGAGTTCATCAGCTTTGGAGCAGAAAATTTCTTACACCACCATTACTTTGATACATCTTCTAAGGCACTAGCTACATAGTGGAAATATATTAAAAAGATAGTGGCTATATTGCAAATCACATGGTTGAGGTTCATCACCTACTACCTTGGGATTTATATAAGAATTCATTTTAATCTTGGTAATCTCTTTCTAGAGACTAATGTGAACTTTTATATGTATTATATCAAATTCTCATAATCAACAGATAAAATTAATGCACTGAAACTTCCATTCTTATCCCAAATTTATTTTGTAATGCAGGTTATGAGAAATAATTATATGGTCTATTATGTTCCAAGTTCAAATATACTCATTCAGAGATAAAGCTCAGTGTAATGAAGTGTATACACAGGGACTATATGTATATACTTCACATGTCCTGTGAAGTGTCTCAGGCTTGGGGAACCAATCTGTTTCTCACAGTTCCAGCTAAAATGTTAAACAACTATCATCTCTGAGCTTGGCCAATAGTATATCACTAGGACATGTGTTCCCACCTCACTGGAGGTTCCTTTTGTTAGAGAAATAAATTTTTTTCATCTATTACTAGTTTCCTTTTTTTTTTTTTTGCTTGCTGTCTGTGAAATACATCATAATATTTGCCTAATTTCTACCAGACCTAATGATTCCCTATCCCTTAATAGTTGCAGAATAGCAGGTATGCTTTCCAGCTCTGGGAATTACATGATTACATATGTGAAACATCAGGGGTAGCTGGTTACTTCAGCACAAAGCTCAGGATCCCTAATATAGGTATTTTTACTGCGTAACTTAACTCTGCCTCGTGTCCTGAATCTCTGAAAAATCTGCTATCTACCTTCTACAGGTCCAGTTTCAGGAAGGTCTCTTTCCTCAAATGACCACTATTTCTGAACCACAGTGAGTGCTTCAAGGTGACTAAAAGCATCTGAATAAGAGTAACATATTCCTGAATCACGCTCACCTACGTCACGTGAGTATCAAAAACTCTTTATATCTCCCACAGGTTGTTTGTGTAGACTGAGTTCTAAGTAAACAACTATTCCCATCACAGTTACTGAAGCCCTATGTGGTATCTGCTTTGAACTCAGGGCTTGCGGAGGCCCGGATAATACTCAACATTTCCTTCTGCTTTGACAGCCAAGGCAGTTTCCAGAGCAATAACATATATAAAATGTTATTTTTTTTATTAGACTTTCAAATAAGGATAACTTCAAAATTGTAGATAACGTAGCCAGTGTTTTTGAGGGGAAAAATAACCCCCCAGATAAGTTTTGAAAGCTTTCATCCAATTCTTCTCAAACAAACCCCAAGGCTGGGATCAGAATGGGTATAATGTGTATCATTAAAAGGCCAGACTTCTGAACTACACAATATATCCATACAGCAGAATTGCATGCATACCCCTTAAGTTTTTACAATAAACAAAAAGGAAATGGTTGTTGTAAAACACCCAATGACTGAAATTATACGGGGGTTTTTGGTAGGAATGACATATGGTAAGAGAGATTAAGATTAATAGTGTATTTCTTGGGTTTGTATGCACAAAACAGATGGTCTTCTGGTCTAGTGAGCATTTTTTTTTTTCAATACTAGACGGGCTAAGTGTTCTTACAAAATTTGCTGATGATTATTAACCTTGGAAGGAAACAGCACTAAATTTTCCCCTTCACTGTTACCCATTAAACATCTGCACAGGTGCAACCAACAATAAACTGGATGTATGTCCTCTGTATCTTCCTTATCATTCACTCAGTTGTGCGTTGGGTCATTGGGTTTATGTGACCAGTGTGCAGTACAATACACAAGAAAGAGTTGCTCTAAGTGTCTTTTATACACTTCAAATGAAGGCATGTATGTTTTTCATTAACATCTTAACCATCAAAGGAACACTGTCTATGGGAACCCCAGACTCAATTTTAAGGTTTCAATAAAAAATTGTAAACTATATATCAGAGTCTAAGAACCTTTCCATTCTATACTTGCAAATAATAGATGGCTTCCCCAGGCCAGGGCCTTCCCTCGCAGTAGTCATAGACAAGTCCTGATATATTAATACTATTTCTTTAGTGCCTTCAGTTCACAGGAGTCTGTGAACCCTGCTCGTATTGCAAAATTACTGGAAAACATGCATAGAGCTAAGATGAATCTTCAAAGTCACAAACTGTGAGAATCTATGCTAAATATATACTGAGTTTTGGTTTGGAATAAGATGCTGTATGGCGGCGCCTGTGGCTCAGTGGGTAGGGTGCCAGCCCCATATACCGAGGTGTTGGATTCGAACCCGCCCCCTGCCAAACTTCAACAACAAAAAAATAGTCGGACATTGTGGCAGGCACCTGTAGTCCCAGCTACTCCAGAGGCTGAGGCAGGAGAATCACCTAAGCCCAGGAAATGAAGGTTGCTGAGAGCTGTGACGGCATGGCACTCTACCAAGGGCGATAAAGTGAGACTCTGTCTCTAAAAAGAAAAAAAAAATAAGATACTGTATTGAAAAACTAAAGGATGTTTAATCAAGGAGATAAATTCAAATTTTGGTCAAGGAAAGGATCCTGAAATCAGAAATAAAGAACCACATGAGGAATGGAGCTCGTACGTCAAATACGATTGTAAAAACAGATGTACAGGTATCAACAAGTAAAAGGACATGATGTCTGGAAGCAAAAAGAAATTAATATGAAAATAGACTGAATTTAGGAACCTGGACCTCAAATGTGGAAGGGTACTGGAGGCAGCTTATGATACTGAGTATCTGGAATGGGGTGTGCACCTGCTGAGTTAAAGAGGCAGGAAGCTCTCACATATTCATTGCTCAGCTCCTGAGTTGTGTTATTTTCTTATTTACCTGGTGATTCATACATTGGCCCTGAGTATAGAGTTACTTTCTTGATTTCCTACGGAGGGCAGTAGCTTTAAGACCATGTTTTCAACTGATGGTATTTGGTTGTCATGGCATGGGGAGGGCTACCAGATAGGGAGTAGAGGCCAGGGATACTACTTAGCAGCTATAATGCACAGGAAAGCCTTCTACAATAGATAGTTATCTGTCTCCAAATGTCAACAGTGCTAAAACGGAGAAATACTGCCCCAAAATAATAAATGTGCAGATTTGTTTCTCTACTGTCTTGGCAGATAATTTAAAAACAGTAAGAATGAATGGAGTCAAAGCATGTGGATTCAATGATCGATCAGACATCAGAATTATATGTAGTGTAATTTAGCTAACCTGCTGAATGAAAATCTTGGTGAATGTATGCAGTTTAGGAGACTAAACAGCTGCTTCTATTAGCTACTCAGGCTTGGGAATAATTAAAGGTAATATCTTCATTCCTGGTCTAGTATATAAAATGAATTTTATTTTTCTATTCTTTTAATTCATATGGAGAGTCTTTATTGATCTATGCACTAAATACTGCCTCCAAGCATACCAGGATAAATAAAATAGAAACAAATATTCTCTATCAAAATTTAGCTTTTATACATAGGAATCATGAAATCAAAATGATGATTGATATTATTTAAGTAATAGATAGCACAAGAATTGTTGACAATTATAAAATACTGTTATACTATAGCATTTAGGGTTTGATTCTATTTCCAAGGGGCTCACATTGATTGTCATAGATTTAAAAAATGGAAGAGAGTGTTTTCTCCAATTTTGTTAAAATTAAGCCTCATGGTTGTTGCCTCTGCTACTTTTTAAATTAAAACTATACTACAACTCAAGTAACTGAGAAAAAGTATCCAAAACATCCCTATCATGTTTTGATAAAACTTTTTTTTTAAGGAAATAAATTCCATTCTTTTTCTTATTGTGATACATCTACTTATTTTGAAAAATAAGTAAGAAATTACATAAGGATACTATTTATAAAGACAAAAGTAAAGTCACTAAATCATTTCATCTGGAGTAATTGCAAACATTTAGAAAAACCCATCAATATTTCCTATATGTGCACAGAAATATATTAACAATATCTCATTAATTTATAAAAGAATTTAAACAACTTTCATTCTGGTCATTACAGGGTAGCACCCAATAAACTAATTTTACTGCAAAAAATCATTCTTATGGATGAATAATTTAATAACTATGAATGTAACTTAACCTGTAGTCTAAATATTTCCAAAAAAAAAAAAAAAAAAAAATCAAGGGGCAAGAAGAAAGAAAAGGAGGAAAAAGCAAATAAGAATAAAAAGATATCATAACCCCATATGACTTTATTGATGACCTCCTCTGAATATTAAATGGAGAAATAATATCAAAGTTACAGAAATTTATTTAAAATATAAAAATGGGAGACCAATGTTGAATTCATTTCATGGGGTCAGCACAAGTCTGATATCAAAAGTCTTAAGAAAGCAAAATTACAGGCCAAAATTGCTCACAGATAGGGATACCCAAACGTGATAAGAGCTGGTACCAAATGAGATTGATTGTAAGAATGTGAGGTTGATTTTACATCTCCCAATCAATATAAATAAAAAAAGCACTGTAATCTTATTAGAGGCATAAAGTTTATTGATAAAAATAGAAATTATATCTAGGATTTTCTCAGACTACAGTGGAACAAAACTAGAAATCAACAGGAACACTCCATTCTACACAAAGTCCTGGACATTAAACATCTTATTGCTGAACAATTATTGGGTCAAGGAGGAAATTAAGATGGAAATTATGTTACAATTCTTAGAACCAAATGACTAAGGGGACACACATTATCAAAAATCTGTGGTTTTTAGCAAAAGTTGTCCTAAAAGAAAAATTGATACCCTTAAATGCCTACGTGGAAAAAAAAAAATCAAAAGATCAAATTACCAACAATCTACTGAATTAACGAAAGGAATGAGAAAGGGAATCACCCCAGAGCAGGCCAATCCAGCAGAAGAAAAGACGGAGCTGTTAGAGCAGTATCACAGCAGCTCATACAGAAGAGGGATGAAACAAAAGTTGGCGCTTGGAAAAGATAGAATCAACAGACATTTTGGCAAATTAACCAAAAACAGAAAAGACACCATACTAAGCTCAATCAGAAATGAAAAAGGAAATAATACCACTTATAAAGAAATACAAAACATCATTTCTGAATACTTAAAAAAGCTCTATGCACACAAACTGGAAAATGTTGAGGAAAATGAACAAATTCTTGAAACAAATGAAAAGGGAGATACAATATACAAAACCCCAAAGCAATGCTAAGAAGGAGTTTTATAGCATTCAATGCTCATTTCAAAAAAGGAAAGAGATAACAAATTAATAACCTAACACCCCTGTGGTCCCACGCTGCGCACTGAACGGCTCTGGAGCGGGTCACCTGCAGTTCTGCAGTCCCGCCACCAGGGGGTCAAGGCCTTCTGCGCCGGGGTAGCCGGGCCGGCAGATGTGCGGCTGGTGGTCCCAACACCCCTCAGTGGTGCAGGGGCCCGCGTTTATAGCTGCAAAACTTGACGTTGGGGCACAGATCAGATAGCCCACATTCCCATCTCCTTACCCTGCCGGACGATAGAGTAGCAGCCTCCGCAGGGCAGGGCTCTCGGCTGGCTGTGGTCTCAGGGGCGGATCAGAAGCCTGCGTGCATCTACCCGAGTTTGTGCAGGGCCTTTGCATGACCGCTGGCGCTCTCAGTGCCGCTCTGAAGGCCTGCTGGGGTCTAGGAGCTCTTCGGTAGCTAAAACAACAACGCCCCAAAGTGGGAATGTGGAGCCCCAAGTGTCTCTTCTTCTCCCCTCCTCTGTGTCTGGGTATTGGGAACGCTCAAGGCTCTCAGCAACCCCAAAGGGCAGTCCTGCTTGCTCCCTACCCTCAGCGTTTCCGATGCCTCTCTGTTATTGTCAAGCCTTCTTTCTCTGAGGACAGGTATTTAATGGATGCCCTGAGGAAGACAGGCCCATGTCAGCTGCCTCTAGTCGGCCTTCTGAAGGTGAATGGTGGGATCACACCTATGGTGCATAATGCAAGATGTCCGATCTATTAGTATAGAGTATAAATGTCTTAACACAATAACTAAGTAAATGAGATGAGGTATATATTAACCACTGTGATGTAAGTGTTCCTAATTCTATATGAAATCAGCACATTGTACCCCATAAATGCATTAATGTATACATGATCTATGTGTTTATGATTTAATAAAAACAAATAAATATATAAATAAATAAATTTCAACCTCTCTTATCCACTTTGTTTTACACCGGCTTTCAACAGAATAACTTGGACTTTTCATATTCTCTTTATTTTGTTTTCTGTTTCTAATACCACTTTTTTTTTTTTTAATGCAGTATTTTACTTTATCATGTTTCTTTGACTGCTTTTTCACCAGCCCTGCCTCCTCCCTGGATTTGGGGCTTTATAGCTTCTGCTTTTAGAACTACTATGATGATTGTCATACTTTTAAATAAATTATGCATAGATTTATTAATTTCCAAGTAATAAGGATTATACAGCAAAAGAAGTCACATAAAATATGTGTAAATATCTGAATTTATAATATCACTTACTACAGATATCATTTGATTTTTACTTTTGTTTTTTATAGATTGTGAGAATTTTCCCACACCATTAAATGAAATTATTATATTAATATTATCATATGTGTGTTTTAATGGAAGTTACAGTAGTTATATTTACCAGAAATATAACAATTTTATGTTTTTCTAAGTATAGTCACTACCAGTCTTTTAAAATTAAAACTCTCTCATTTTAGTAGCCCGCTTGTTATAATTTCAATATGAGACTATCATACAGGTCTTTTACCCTTTTAAATTGTTTCCAGGAGTGAAAACAGGAGGTTCTTATTATTCTGAGTGCTTGTGTATGAACATACCTTTTTGGAAGTTATTCAAGAAAGTCTATACTTTTGAATGTAAAATTATTCTTTACATTTTTGAAAAATGAAATTATTTGAAATTATTCTTGCTGTTAAATAATGTGACTAGGTGTTCTTGGGTTGTGCCTTTTTTTTTTTTTTTTTTTAGACAGTCTTACTTTGTTGCTCTCTGTAGAGTGCTGTGACATCATAATTCACAGCAATGGGCTCAAGTGATCCTCTTGTCTCAGTTTATCATTTTTAGCAGAGATGGGCATCTCACTCTTAGTCTGGTCTTGAACTTGTGAGCTCAAACAATCCACTTGCCTTGGCCTCCAGGAGTGCTAGGATTACAGGCATGAGCCACTACGTCCAGCCAGTTGTGCCCATTTTTTAACTAATTTTTTCTAATGTTTGATATGTTGGTTTTGGAAATCTAAAACTACAGTAGAAAACTAGTGACAATTATATTAATATTTTATTCATCAAAACTAAGATGTATCTCATCTCTAAATATCTAAAGAGTATTTTCTCACGTTGTTAAGTTTAAAAAATACTAAAAATTATACTTAACTTTGTTAACATTAGGTGAATTTTTCAATCTAAAACTGAAGATCTCCATTGACTGCATATTTTCTATTATATTTTATTTTATGAATGTATTCTATTTGTTCTATTATTTTTAGACACTCAGCTAGTTCCTCTTCATTCTACTCTCCTATCTATTAACTATTGAAAGTATTGTTTTCTTTATTTTCTGTAAAAATTATAAAGCTTCAAACATTTTAGAATTGCACATCCCCTTGCTATTGTGATGTGTTCCTTTCTCTGTATCTTTCTCTTTTTAAACTTGCTTTTGCTTTCAACCTTTATCTCTTTATTCTAGATGTTAATCATTTACAAAATTCTTATATCCCACACAGATAAAAAGATTTGTTTATATAATGAAAGCTTATAAAATCTATTATTTATGTTCAAATAGCAATGTCTTTGTCAGATAAATCCATTAGTATGAAATAGACAAACTATGATAGTTCCATTTAAAGGAGAGTAGAAACTCACTGTAAAAACTTGAGAAAGACAAATACCTATGAATATAAGCCTGTTATATGAATATATGATTACAGGAGGGTGGAGGAGAATATACAGAACAGTGTTATAATAGGCCATCATAATATAAAAAGATGCAAGAGGTTAACATATAGGTATTTGTAGATGTTCATTCATATTTTAAAACATGAAAATGAGAGAATAAGTCCAAAACTTAGAAAGAAAAGGTATAAAGAGGACTTCTCTTAATAAATCGTCTCCTAATAAACTTGTTTTATGATGTTGAATTTGAAATTAAAGCGTTTTAATTAATAATAAAGAACTAAAGTGAAATTCCTAAAAATTAAAAGCAAACTAAAACAAACATTTCAAATATACATCGATTTAAAGATATAATAGAGAAGAATTATTTCAAGTAATACTCAAGTACAATATTTTAAATGAATATTCTGGATGAGATGTGTGAAAAAGATTAAAACAATCTTAAATTGCATTCAGTGGTCTCCTAGTTCATAGTAATAATGATATTACATATTTTGAAATGATTAGATGCATATTTTTGGATAAAGCAGTTAAGAAACTATGTTACGTTAGAAACCAGGATATTTTTTAACATAAAAAGATGTAGAAGTATATAAGTTTAGAAAATGCAACCATAAATATAAACTCAAAATATCAGTATGAACTGATTTTATTTTTCTTCCTTTTAATCAATATATATTTTCTAACTCAGTTAACTTAAAATGTGTTGATGACCATAGGTACCTTTAGAATCTATAATGGGATTGCCAAAACTACTTCTGTTGACATAATTATGATTCCTTGGAGAAACAGCCACTTCGAGGTCTAGTGAAGGCTATTGGGTAAGTGTAGGACAGGCAGGTGTACCATAGTACAGAGAGTTTATTAAATGCTAGTGAGGTCATGTCACAAGGAAACACAAACTGAATGAAAAGTCTCCCTGGTCAGAGTTGAGCATCTAATGAAGGCAACAGACCAAAACTTTGTAAACATAAAAAGATGAGTTCAATGATAGTATAAAATGTATTTCTTAGTCAACTATGGAGGGTTATAAAGCACCATTTATTTTTTACCCCAAATTAATAAAAATGAGAAAGAAGCATTTAATTAAGACTTAGCTTTAAATCAAAGTATTTCAGAGTATCCTGTTATTTGATGAAGTCATCTCTTGCCTTTTGTCAAATAATTGCAGCTAATAGATGGAAAAGGGATGATAAAATTAGAAAATTACTATTTTGAAACCCCTTATAAATAATAGATTGAGGCAATGATCATCAATGGATGCTAAAACCATTAGGTGAAAGGTTAATGGGAAACTTTATAACGGATAGACCAGTGAGAACGCTTTGACCAACTTTAACTTTTGATAGGGACAAATAGACATTTTCAGGATATGATGCAAAAAGGAATATGTCACCTATAAAAAAATTTTGTCAAGGCCAAAAAATGCACATGAGTCTAAAGAAGTATCTTGTTCTATTAGTTGAGGAAAAGAGGATACAAGCAAAAAATTCCATAGATCAATTTAAAGTCAAAGTTTTATTTTATTTTATTTTTTATTTATTTATTTATTTATTTATTTATTTATTTATTTATGTATTTTTTATTGTGGAGAAGGGGCAGGGAAAGAAGGTGGGGGAAGAGGTGAGTGACAGGAGTGAATCTATATGTAAATCTTGTCTGCAACTCAAATTAAACAAACTGTTAAAATATACTTTGAGATAATGGAAAAAAAGATGTATTAGATATTATTGAAGGATTTTTATATTTTTGGTGACATGTGATCATGGAATTTTGACTATGATTTAGAAGCCGTTTGTCTATTCATTATGTGTACTGAAATATGTATAGATAAAATAATAGAACTGAATTCATATTCCATTGCTCCAACAACAAAAATAAAAGTGGTTCAAGAGGCAGAGATAAAACAATATTGCCTCAATGAAGATAGTTCTTGAAACTTACAAATGGAAAAGTGGACATTCATTATTCTATTTCTTATTTTCACCTATATTTGACAATTTATATTAAGTAGCTGAAATTGTTATTTTGTATATTACCATGTTTTCCAAAGATATATTTTGAAAAAAGAAAAGCAATTACCTTTTTTATTTAATAAATTCTGAAATTAAGAATTTTATTTTCTGTAATGCTATTGTTGTCAAAGGAGCTAATTAGTTTCTGCCTTAAATTCTCTTAAAATTTGTTTCTAATTTGTCTAGGATAAATTCGATTGAAAACTGAAAGATTTCCCTGGAGAATAGAAGTTTAATGAGGAAGGGAGGAAGAAAGAGAAGGAGGAAGAAAGAGAGAGAGAGAGAAAGTTATTGTGGACTACTTTTGTTTTGTTACATAATTAGTATATGCTACACAATAGAAAATATGTATTGTGAAATTGGCCTTCAGAGGTACGATTTCAAAATAAATTGAATTATTATTAATCAATACACTTATTTATTCTAGATGAAAGGGTGAATGCAAAAACAAACCAAAACAAAACAACACCCATGTGAAGACAAGCAGACCAAGAATTAGCTTTTACTTATACATTCATGATTAATGTTTTCTGTCTCTATTGAGCTCAGTTAGTTCCTTTAAAAATGCACTGACCTTTCTCAGATTTCAAGAACATTCTACCCTGGAAGAAGAACTGATATGTTAAGTGTGTACATAGAAGAATTAAGTTAGCATCTTGAAAATTAAATTCTGGATGGTGTTATACAGAAATATCATAGCAATACGTATGGGTTTGTTTGTGAGAGTATTTAAAGGAACCAGATACATGTTGAAGACTAAACGTGTAATATAGTGAAATCAGAGCAAAAGCTCGAATGTAATTGGTAGCTCTTTTGCTTCTTTTGAAATCAAGACACATAAGAATTTAGTATTTAAATGCACTTAGGCAAAATTCCCAGATTCAAGGTTCTTGTACAAAAGCTCTTACTTACAGCCTTGCAAAAATTGACTTGATTTTCTTAGAAGAGTTACATACTCTCTGTGTCAATTCCCCTTCACGTATGTGATGATAATTCCCATACATAAAATTGGAATATTAGGTAAGACAAACTATAAAATTGTTTTGATCTTTTAGAATGAAAATGTTCCCCCAAAGTTGCAATTGTTTGTAAATCGTTTCAAAATGATTCATATGAATACTTGATACTAACCTTCAAAAAGTGTATATGTAAAACAATTTAAAAAGCATTTTATTTATTCATGAATTGAGTTGAATTATATGACTCCATCTCTTAGTCACCAGTATCAATAAAAGACTTGAGTTCAAAAAACATTTAAATATATAACCAATATATTTGACATACTACAAATACTGAATGAAAATTTAAGTACATCTGTATTTTCCTTACTTGGTTTTTAAAAATTTGTGAATAACAGTCTTACCTGGATTAAAGCATGTACCAAATATTGTCAAATTGAGAAAGGTCAAATGGGAAAATAGGCCTGGGAAGCAATACAGTTTTAATGGTATTTTGTGAGACACACTTTATTGAGAGTCACTATAACTTTCCACTTAGTGAGACCTTAATAAGCCATCCAATTTAATGTCTCTTGCCTGTCAGACTAAATATTAGGATCTGCTTAAAGAAATCATGAAGTGGCCGTATTCTAAGAGTCTTGTAGAATTGACACACTTACTGTATTCCGAGATACTTGGGAAAGAACATTGTCAAACATTGACAATACTCGGGATAGGCATCTTCTGTTTGTATGAACTGATAATTCACTTAGCTTCTCTGATCCTTCCTCAATTTCCTGTTTGATGAAATGGCAATTTGCCAAAACTTCCTCAAAGAGCTCTGAGCATTTTTGAAATCTATGTGAAAGTCCTTCAAAAAGCAGTATCCTGGTACACTGCAAAGAAGGGTTATTGCTTCGCATTTTCTGTTGTAGTTTATCAGTACTATTTTGAAGAATTTATTTTGGAAGCACATTTGTTCTGTATCATCAAAATAATGTTTTTACTTTTTATGGGAATCTCTGGTTAGCTTCCTGAGATGAGTATCATAAAGAGATCATGCTATATTTATTTAACACATTATACCCTATTACAAGGGATAATGATAATTGTGTGTTTATGTAAAATTGCTTTACTTTTTCTCCAAAAAAAAAAAATAAGCGAAATTAGGAGTTACTTACAAAGAAATTAAAGTATAATCCAACGATTAAATCAATGTTTGTAGATAAATTTCTACTTGCCAGGGTAGCATATATGCATACACTGCCTACATTTTTCTTTCTCTAACAAACAAACGTGTGTACCAGTGTATCAAATTGTTAGAATTTTCTAGAACTATGTAATAATAGAAACATTGTTTATATAATCTCTATATTTTTCTACACATTTTAGAATTAAGAAATACATTTAATTAAACATTTATAAACAGAGAATATTGTAGGAGGCACCTATGAGAAATACTTTGGCAATAAGGGATTGGGAAGGGCTTTAACATCATTGGCTCTAGTTAATGAGATGCACTGAGGGCAGGAAAGTGTGTACATCATTGGTCAGCAGGCTCCACACCTGTGGCGCAGGTGGCCACGGGATTATAGTTTAGGCAGAAGTTAGACGGGGCTCTTCCTTGGGCTTCGCTTCTTGCTGGGAGGACGCCTGAACTGTGCTCCCTACTAAGACTGTTGCTGCGAGATTGCTGCTGAGATGGTCGCTCCTTACTAATATTGACTATGACTTTTTTTTTTTTTTTTTTTTTATAGAGACAGTCTCACTTTATGGCCCTTTGGTAGAGTACCGTGGCATCACACAGCTCACAGCAACCTCCAGCTCCTGGGCTTAAGCGATTCTCTTGCCTCAGCCTCCCGAGTAGCTGGGACTACATGTGCCCGCCACAACGCCCGGCTATTTTTTTTTGTTGCAGTTTGGCCGGGGCTGGGTTTGAACCTGCCATCCTTGGCATATGGGGCCAGTTGACTATGATTTTTAAGGTGCTTCGGCACCAGAGACCTGAACGAGACTTACCCTAGTAAGTGGGCCCAGCCGCCGCGTCTAGACAGTTGAGATGGCCGAGGCCCTGGGTCAGGGTCAGGGCCAGGGACACGGCGTCTGGGCCCCGACAGAATATACTTGATGGGAACTAACTGAAAATCAAATGTCCTATTAAATAAAGAGAATTTATTACTACACATAACCAGAATTCTAAAGGCACAGCGATTTCAGAATTGACTAAATTAACAAAGACTTCAGGGACCGTCCTTTTCACCTTTCCTCTCTGTCATCCAAAGGCATTAGTTTACCATTAAGCTGGTTCTTTAAATAGTTATTGAAGTATTTACAGAAGTTCCTGGGCAATCATTCAGGAATTTTGACATCTGATGAAAAAAAAGAAGTAATATATTCTTCTAAATCTCTCTCTGAAAAAGGAAACATAAGCGACTCATCTACGGCAAATATTGCTGATATCATTTTGGTTAGCAAAGGTTAATAGTATACCCTATTTCCCATCCCTGGGTATACTATGATTGTCTTTTCAAAGATCACGATTCTAGGTGACCAATTTTGTCTGCCATAACATGAGCTGTTTGGATAATTAAAGTATTATTTCAATTCAAGAAGTTAGAAAAATAACAACAAAATAAATAACTTAATTAAATAAAAGTTCAGTAATAATAATTAATGAACTAGAAATAAAATAATAAAGTATAGTTTAATAATATAAAGAAAAACTTGAAAATTCTAACTCAGTATGTAAACTTTGGGGCTGGCTGATCAAGAAATAAATTGAAAAGGGAGACATCACAGGAAAATATAGGGCACATAACTACAGATTAAGAGATTGGAAAGAAGTCAGACACAAAAAAGTATATTATATAAGATTTCATTTACATAAAATCCTAAAAGAGGAAAAAATAATCCTAAAAGAAGCAAAACTGAAGCTATAATAAAGAAAGTGAGGTTCCTTTGGAGTATATTACATAAGATTCCATTTATGTAAAGTCCTGAAAGAGGCAAAATTAATCTTAAAACAGAAAAAACTAAAACTATAAAGAAAGAAGGCAGGTAACTTTGTGTTAACTTTGTAAAAATGAATGGAAAAAGTGACTGTGAGACCAAACCAGGTGGGCTCCTGAGGCCTGGTAATATTCAAATTCTTTATTCAAATAATGGACATGTGGGTGTACTCACTCTATAAAAACATATTGCATCCTTCTGAATTTGTCATATTTCAATTTCAATTAAAAATTGAACGGGTGACCATATGTATGCCTTATGTAAGAGGAAATTATCAATGTTAAAATGACATAAATTCTGGCCAAGTTAATCTAACCATTCAATTATTCCTAATTTTCATGCTAAGGATTTTTGGACCAATTTATAATTTGAACAGCTATGCATTCTCGTCACTCTTTATCTAACATTGGAATTTATCATTCTAATTATTATCCCCCATTTGTTAGATTTTAAAAGGGGCATTTCAATTTTTAAATTTTATTTGAATTGTCCTTTAGTAAGGTTGAAATTACTTTTTCTCTTCCTGACAGAATGATAAGAATTTTTGTAAAAATATCATTGTGTTGTTATAAAAACTTTTTAAAAATTAACACCCAAATGTAATCACTCAAGGTTTTTGAATAATATTCTAGATTTACCTCTTTGAGCACATAATATTATACATTATAATTTTAATTAATATTTAATGTAATATATAATCATAATTATGATAGTAATAACAATAGAATTAGCAACGTGTCTATTGGGCCAAACAATGTAAGTATTTTAAGAATTGGACAAGTATTAGGTCATTTATCCTAATGAAATCTCTATGATAAAGGAATTACTTTATTTTGTAAATGAAAATAAAACCTGATTCACAATAAGATTAAATAACTCACCTAAGTGAAAGTAGCTGAGAAACTAATCCAGACCATTGAACTCTGCAGTTTAAGTTCTCTCAATTACTATGTAGCACAGAGACAAGTAGACAATGAATAACTAGGGGGATGATGGATAGATGGATCAGTGACACATAGACACATATGCAAAAAAGTAATAAAACTATGAAATAATTTTTAAAAATTATAAAAATGTCATAGCTAATGCTGCACTTATAATTAATATAAATGCTAAATTTTCTATTATAAGACAATAATTGAATAAACAACAAGGGAAAATTGAGAGGATTAAAAAAAACTAAAACATGGTTTTTGAAATCACTCTTGCATTTTAAAAATAGCCACTTAAGTTGATTTGGTCAGTTATTTAATGATACTTTTGTGCATAATTTGATAGCATTTCGTGTAGAATTTTCTGTCCCTGTGAGGTAAGTGCATAAGGCCGCTCATAAGTCTGACTGCACATGTGTGCACATTCTTTGATAAGTTTTATAAAGTATAATTCCTCCCTTTTTCTATTCATGTGACCCATGAATATGTGCAGAGTTCATTGCAGACATAGGTGAAAGGGCTTATGAAAATGTAAAAATTTTCACAGGCCCAGTGTTCTTTGCTTCATTGGAGGTAACAGAGGACGCGTCTCTTCACTTTTAGTTTGACCTCCTGTCTAAGCTGCCCTTTTTCTTCAAGTTAAAAGACGTAGTAGATTTCTTGACGCAGTTCTTTGCATCTGTGTTAGTCAGAGATTTTACACGTGTTCTCTTCTTGCTATCTGGGCTGTGATTCTTCTTTGACCTACAACTATTCTCAAAGAGGACTCTGATCTCCTTCAGATGACACAGCCGTACTGACAGTTCTCAGTGACGACATCTTCCTCTCTGCACCGCGACTTGTTTGCCCTCCTATAGCTCCAAGGATCAAAGATCTACCTATGACAATGTCTTTTATACCTATGGAATATATAGATAAGTAGAGGGAATTAGAAATAACTTGTGTATATTCTGCTATTTTAACTACATCTTATTAACTAAGGTTTCTGTTTTTACTATGTCTGTTTTCCCCAGCAACATTCCAAACTGACAGCATTCCATTGAAAACCTCTGATAGATTTACAATAGCCTCTGCTCTTGATTATTGCAAATCCTATAGAATCTGGATAAATATCATTACTAGGCTAGGAATTTACAAATTATCTCTTATTCTTATACCCGGAATGTGTTGGTGGCATATTTCCTTAATTATTGCACTCAAGACAAAACATTTTATCTCTGTTGTTTGTGCCATAATCATTATACATGCTTGTTTTAAATAAAAAATATATTTCATAAGCATCAATTTATTTTTTACCAAGGAAAATTCTTTAATTTGACCTATTTTTTATTCTTCTAGTTTTAACATTTCCTACTTTTCCAAGTCAGTTTTCACCAGATACAATCTTTTTAAATTTATTAAAATAAAATGTGCGTACAGTGAAATGCACAGATCTTAAATATGCAATTAAATAAAAAGTTGTAATAACTATATACACCTGACTATCACCCTAACAAAGATACAGAATATTCCTCTACCCACAAAATGCTCAGGCATTTGCCTTCCAGTTACTTACCACCTCTCATGAGCTGCCACCATGTTGATTTTTATGAACATAAATTGGTATTTTCTCATATAACTAGAATCCAATAGTACACTAGTTTCTACTTTCACTTAACATATGTTTGGGATCAATCCAGGTTGTGTGTGTCCATACTTCAACCTTTGTTATTGCCTAGTAGAATTACATTTTGTGAATACTTCCCAACTATTTTATCTATTCTTCCATTGA
Organism: Loris lydekkerianus; assembly: GCA_963574355.1. Lineage (NCBI taxonomy): Eukaryota > Metazoa > Chordata > Mammalia > Primates > Lorisidae > Loris > Loris lydekkerianus. The sequence goes on from CAUYPK010117852.1 coordinate 42,066, forward strand.
TGACTATATTGGTTGGTCCAAGCTGAATATCTTTTTTTTCTCTTTCTAATTATTTGACACCGGTATATAAACCAGCATTGATTTTTTTTTTAATGTTTTTAAAGTTTTATAATATTGACTTTCCTTCTTGAGAAACCATTAAACTCACATGTTCTTGTTTTCAAGATTTCTTAGAATTTACAGTGTAAAAATACTATGTGGACTGCAAATAAGGATGTTTTCTTCCCCCTTTTCCAACTTTTTGTCTTTTTATTTCTTTTGAGAGACTTAATTGTAATAGTTAGGACTTCAGATCTGTAAACAAATATAAATGGTGTGAATGGACATGCTTGGGTTGTTCGTGATCTGAGGGAAAAATGAGGAAAATATTTTATCATCAGTTATGTTATTAGTTTTAGGTTCATTTTTATGCCTTTATCAGGTTGAGAATGTGCCCTTGTTTTTACAGTGTTTATGTCACACATGGGTGTTAAAATTTTATAGGCTTTTTCTACAACCATTGATAAGATCATTACAGTTTTCCTTGAGAGATTTTTCTAATGTGAATCTAAACTTGCATTCCTGGAATAAATCCCACATAGTCCCCATATACTTATGTATTGACAGATTTCATTTGCTGATATTTTCATAAGGATTTTTTTTACACCTGTATTCATAAGAAATGTTTGTGAGTTATTTCTTATAATGTCAATTCAGGTTTTGGTGTTAGGGTTTTCTGCTCTTATAGAAATGTTTGAGTCTGTACTAATGCCCAGTGTGAAGTAGGCTTCAAGTTTTAGCCAATTACTAATAACAATCTTTATCTGACCCCAGTATTCTCAAAACAGTATTAAATCTCTCTTCTGTTAGTTGCCAAAATCAGTGAATAATTGTTCTACCACTGATTTTCTACTACCATGTATCATCCTCTCATTAACTGCCATGTTCTTTGCAATCCATTTATTGTCACTATTTTTCGGCTAAAATCTGTCACTGACTTTCTACAAATGTGATACCCTCATAATTAGCAAATGCTTCATTTCCCTATAAATTCAGTATTGTTAATTTTTCTTATTATACTGTTGGGGCTCTGAAAACAATAGCCCAAAGTGTGAGCACTTTTAGATAAGAAAATTAAAAGATTTTAGAAGCAGCCTCAGAACCAAGGACTTCCTGAACTTCTCATGTTTCTTCCTCCCAACACAGAACGGAACTCTCTTTGAAGTTTCCTTATTTGAAGATCTCCAAAAGGAACGCAATTGCTTTTGATATACTCTCTGAAATTTTATGAAATAGAGAGAATTAAATTTATACTGCAAGAAGGACAGCTGAACATTATTATGACATTTAGACAGACTTTGTCACAACCTATTTATTGTTTGTTCTTCCAGGAGCATCTAGTTTCCAAAGAGAATCATTTACAAACCACTGCCTGTTGTGGGGAGGGGCAATTCAGTTCCCCTGAAAAGCATTTGCTGACCCTCAAAATTTTCCACACTCCTCATCTTCCTTTCTCTTGTGAAGAGGGTTGTAGTTAAACTTCAGCCATCTGGCCCCTCTTTGAGGCTCATATTTTATATGGCTCCCACACATACTTGCATATGAATAAATATGTATTTTTTCTTGTTAATCTGTCTGTTGTCAGTTTATTTCAGTAGACTCTCAAGGGGCAGAGGGAAACCCTGTTTTTCCCTTATCAGTATCATTTTGATGCTCTGCCTATTTCACTGACTCTTCTCAGTCTCCTCACATTTCTTTGTCCCTAGACATCTCTATTTTAATCTTCTGTCTTTATATTCTCTCTTTGTATAATATCACAATTTCCTATGGTTATAGCCAAACAAATTGTCATCAGTATTATTTTCAAACTTGAGTTCTAGGTCTGTATAACTGTTTTCTCACCACTAGAGTGGTCTCTCCTTATCCACAGGGATACATTCTAAGGGATACCTGAAGCCACTGGTAGTACCGGCCCCTGTAAAAAAAATATATATTTTTTTACTATACATACATACTTATAATAATGTTTAATTTATAAAATAGGCATGCTAAAAGTTATAATAACTAATACTAAAATAGAAGAATTATAACAACTGTAATAAAAATGATATGAATGTAATCTCACTATTTTTCTCTTTCTCTCAAAATACTTTACTGTAACATACTTACCTATTTTTAGACTATGGTTGACCACAGGTAGCTAAAACCACAGGAAGAGAAATGATGGAAAGAGAAATCATGGGTAAGGGGGAACTATTGTACTGCTAAAATATCTATGACTACTTCATGCCTGCTGCTTTTAACACATAACATTACTTCCAAGTTTACTTCTCTGAGCTCTCAATATCTTGCAATGCAACAATATCATGTCCATTACCTACACAAGTGATTTTCTTTTTTTCTTTCTTTTTTTAAATTTTTTTTTGCAGTTTTTGGCCAGGGCTGGGCTCAAACCTGCCACCCTCAGCACATGGGGCTAGCGCCCTACTCCTTGAGCCCCAGGCACCTTCCCTACACCAGTGATTTTCAACTGATGTGCCAGAGCACAAAGGTGTGCTATGAGAGGATCTGTTGTGTGCCACTAAAACCTTCAAAGTTCCTTAATTAAATTATTTTTAAAGAAGTTCAAAGCATGGTAAGTGTATATATCAAAATTAAAATCTCTTTAAATTGATTATGCAAGTATATTATTGTTACAATGAATAAACATTTTATTGTTATAATAAAGAAATGCCAGCTTATTTCTAAAGTGGATGTGGTATAGCCTTGAAAAATAGGTTTTGCAGCTTGTCCATAGATGGTCCAAATTTACAAGGATTTGCTGATGAATACCAATATGTATCAAAATCATCTGAGGTGAATGGAGCTGTATGGCTCAGAATCCCTCATTGTGCCTGAAGTGGTGAGGAGGTGTAGCTCATCCTGAAAGTGGTGTACAGTTTTGTCTAGATTTGAAGAAGTAGTTAGACATACTTACCTTGCTAATCCTACTTTTGAAATTTTTCCAAGTGGGTTTAATTCATACCTCTGTTTCTTTGTTAAAAGTGTGAGTTGTTTATTTATTTTTATTACTTTTATTATTGCTATTATTATTTTCTGGACATAAAAGTCTAAGTTTATTTTATGTTAGAGAAAGGAAAAAGAGTGGTGGGAAGAGATGAGAACAAGAGAGACAAGGGAGCAGATAGGAGGGGGTGAGAGAGGGAAGATGGGGGTGGGAGAAAAGGCTACTTCTATTATTTTTAATTTGGCATTTTAAAATTTTTACTACATAGTGTTCAATTAAAATGGATGAGTTTTTAGTAAAGAAACAAAAATTAGAAGACGATGCTAATGCACTGAATACTGCTTCGTCCAGTACATAGGCGAAATTAAAAACCAGTAGTTGTCAAGGTGATGAAGAATGTTTGTCATTCGGTTTCATATGTAGTAAAAGAAATCCTCCACATCCACATGTGTGATTTGTGGTGAAACATTAGCAAATGAAGCTATGGTTAAAAAATTAAAGAGACATTTACAATCCAGACATTCTCTGTCCGAAAAGCTGGTGGAATATATCAAATGATTTGTACTCAGTAATACTAAACAAGAAAAAATACAGATCAGATTTGCAATGAGATCAGATAAAGCACAAGAAGCAAGTTATGCAGTTGCAGAAATTATAGCCAGGAAAATGAAATCTCACACAATTGCAGAATTCGTTATTTCACTGGCCTGCTGTGCGATTGTAAATAAATGTTTGGTGAAGAATATGAAAAGAAAATTTTAAAAATTCTTCTTTCTGAAAATATAATTTTTCAGCTGTTAAAGATTTATCTGAACATACAGAATTTCAAGCATATCTCGCCTCAGAGAAGTACACATGTTCGCAATTCAGTTGGATGGATTTACTGATATCAGTGGGAAACCCAAACTTTTAGCATTCAATAGAGGAGGAAATAGGGAACAATTCAATTCTTCCTTCATCAAGATAAGGAAGAAATAATAGAACAATTTTTATTTTGTTGACCACTCCAAACAACAATGAAGGGCCAAGATTTTTAATTTGACTGTTAATTACTTTAATTCTAATAACTTATCTTGGGATTCCTGCATCAGTATTTCTACAATTGCAGAACCATCTATATCCAGAGATGTATAAGGATTTGTTATACTTGCACAAAAAAAGAAACCAAAATTATTTTTACATACTGTTTTCTACAGTGAGAAATGCTAGTGCCAAAATTAGTGCCTGAATCACAAATGGTCCTAGACGATACAATTAAAATTATTAATTATATAAAAAGTAGGTCATTGCCATCAAGATTATTGCAGAATTATATTCCTCAATGGGTATTTCTCATACGCAGCTCTTATTGCACATGGAAGTAAGATGGTTATTTTGAGGAAGAGTTTTATCAAGATTTTATGAGTTAGAAGAAGTATCAACCTTTTTACAAGTGTACCATTCTAAACTAGGTGATTTATCTTATGATGAGGTTTTGTGTAATAAAGTTGCATTTCTTGAAGATTTATTTCATTGTTTGGATACTCTTAATGAGAGTATGCAGGGAAATCATGAAAATAGTCTCACGTCTACAGATAAAGGTAATGCTTTCAGAGAAAAATTATTGCTTAGGAATAAAAGAATTCAAAGAGAAAATGCAGTGGAAATGTCCGAACTAGTGAAAAGGTACAAAGTGGATAAAAATCAGATTGCACAAATTTTACACACTTCAGACTTATTGTACACAAATTTTGAAAAATAATTTACTGTACCTATACTTGACATATCTCTTGATTAGGTGAGAAATCCCTTGATTTAAGCACACATATGTCAGCAAATTTAAATATTATAGAAGAGGGAGAGTTAACAGAAATAGGAAGGGACAGAGGATTGCAATTAAAATATTCAACAACAGATATTACAATATTTTGGTTAACTCTCAAGGGTGAATTTCCAAATAGTACAAAGAAAGCAATAGAAATACTTCAGTTCTCAACGTCATATTTGTGTGAAAAAAAGCTTTTCTGCAATGAATAATATTAAAACCAAAAATTGATCATAGCTAGAATGCTTGGAAGATTTAAGAATATACCTGTCCAAAATTTGACCTTGCAAAGAACTACAGGTTCAAGTGTGTCATGAGATCAAAAAGGCTGAAAAACACTGTCCTAAACTAAACACCATAGATTTCTCCATCTGTCTGATTTTTGGTACTTGAAATTTCTGGTACTAGGCAATTGACAGAGACTATCAATTCTAGCCTGGTAATTAATGTCACATTCAGACATTTCTGTAAATCTCATTGTCTGAGTCTTAATTACAGCTTATCCAGATAGGCTACAAACTACTCTCACTCCTTCCAGATGACACCCCCGTCCAAGCCATCTTAAATATTTCTATGAATTTTATCTTCTGAATGCATATGTCAGATATGTTTTTCCCAAAAAAGTGTAATTACTTTACTAAGTTAAGAAATAATCCACATCCTGCAATTATTATTCAAGAAAGTCATATTCTAACTTTTTAAAATAACTTCAACATACTCTCTCTATGTTCCTGTCCAGGATCAACACCAAATAACTTATTGTCTCTTTATATCACATACATAATTATACATTTCTGGGCTAATTTTAATTCCTTAATCTGGATCTCCTCCCTTTTTACAATGTAGTCTAGAAGACAGTGACGAATAATAAAAGCTTTGAAGCACATCTGTATTGATTCAAGTCTGTCTCCAATTTTTGCTAGCTCTGTATAGTTGAAATGTTCTCAACTTTTAGCTTACTAGTGCAACATGAGGATTAAAATTATACCTGACTTGGTTTTATAAGGATTCAGTGCATTAATAAATCAAAAGGACATAAAAGAATACCTCACACACAGTAAACAGGATTTTCCATCATTGCTTTAATGTAAATGTAGCCCCAGTAAAGATGGCATTACTTTAAAACAGCTTATTTTGAACATATATTTTACATCAGATCATACAATTTTAGAGTAAGAGTTCAAAACTGATTTTTTACTGTTATCCAAAAATATACAGTAGATAATCTTGCTCAGGGTAAAACTCTAGTAAATATTTGCTGAATGAATGGGTTAGTCTCCCCCAATTTACTTTTTTTTTAAAAAAAGTAGTCATTTGTAGCCACTTCACAGTGACAGATTGACTTAGTCATCTTAAACTTGATCTCCACCGGTAAACTGTGTTCTTGACTAAGAAGAGATATATTTTATTTATTTATTTATTTATTTATTTATTTATTTATTTTTTGAGACAGAGTCTCACTATGTGCCCTTGGTAGAGTGCTGTGGCATCACAGCTCATAGCAACCTCCAACTCTTGGGCTTAAGCTACTCTCTTGCCTCAGCCTCCCAAGTAGCTGGGACTACAGGTGCCCGCCACAATGCCCAGCTATTTTTCTGTTGCAGTTGCCATTGTTGTTTAGCTGGCCTGGGCTAAGTTCAAACCTGCCACCATTGGTGTATGTGGCTGGCACTGTAACCACTGTGCTGTGGTTGCCAATTCAAGGAATAGTTTAAGGACATAAATGTGGGTGGGCCTGGCACTGTGGCCCATGCCTATAAATCCCAGAACTCTGGAAGGCCAAGGCAGGTGGATCCCTTGAACTTAGATCTTTGAGACCAGCCTGAGAAAAAACGAGACTTCATCTCTACGCTGAAATAGTTTGGTGCTATGCTGAATACCTGTAGTTCCAGCTACTCAGAAGACTGAGGCAAACGGATTGTTTGAGCTCCATAGTTTGAGGTTGCTGTAAGCTATGTAACCATGGCACTCTACCCAGGCTGACAGAGTGAGACTGTCTCAAAAAAAAAACCCCAAAAAACCAGGACATTATTTCTCCTTAATGTGGGAAAATAATAGACTTTTTGTTATTTTTCTTTTTCTTTTTTTTTTTTTGGGGGGGGGGGTTCAGAAATAATAGACTTTTAAATTATTTACTAACCATGGCCACATCACATTTCTATTTTAAATCTCATGAACAGTTTTAAGCTAATGGCCTTTTCAGACTTTTTCGGTCTTGTGATTTTACTGAAATTATGAGCAAATCTTATTATTTTTCTGAAGATCATCAGTTAAAAGTGAAAACAGAATGTTTATAGATCTTTTATCTCCAATAAAATAAAAAAATGAAATTTATTTATTAGTGTTAATTTATTAAGTTTATTTTGGTTAAAATAAATATCTAATTTTATTTAAAATAGAAAGATCCCTTTCCATCCTGTGATATGGAAAATAACAAGATTGATAGAAGACTCGGCAGCTTTTACAACTTAGAGACGCCAGTGTCTTAGCTGGACATGCGAACAACAATCTAGCATGACAATTCTTGGAGTGGTGGTGGGGGGTGTTGTGAGCTCATGTGAGACTTTCCTTTATGCTCCTCCCAAAGCAATGATTTTTCTTCTCACAGGATTCTGAGGTCCTGAATGAACAATTGAGGTATACAAGTCTGAAATATGTATATTTCTATTATAATTGTTAATGTCATGTCATTAATATGACCATATTAATCTCCTATACATTACTAAGGACAGAGAAAATTGCTATGCTGCAGGCTCCTGTCTTTTATGCTATTTGCTATATCTACTACTGCTTATTCATTTTCTTGTAAAATTTTTTGAATCCAAAAACGTAAATCAGTGCTTAACTAGAGCTCCTTTCCTTACCATACCAAGCCATACGTGATCAATAGGTAGCTTTTATTTTCCAATAATCATACACACTGATGAATTCCTTCACCATTCTTTTTTGTTGTTGTTGTTCATAGTTTGTTTGCTTTTTATTAAATCATAGCTGTGTACATTGATATGATCATGGGGCATCAGACACTAGTTTCATAGACCATTTGACACATTTTCATCCCACTGGTCCACACAGCCTTCCTGGCATTCTCCCCGTTACTGTGCCAAGACATCTACATTCCACATCTACCAAATTTCACATATACCCTTGTAAGATGTGCCCGCTGGTGAAATCCCACCAATCCCCCTCCTTCCACCCACTTCCCCCCTCCCTTCCCTCCTTTTCCCCCTTCCCCTTAAA